>CM070507.1:0-200000 GCA_036346375.1 Guadua angustifolia | reverse complement strand
GGCCTGGGCCTGAGCCTGGGCCTGAGGCCTGGGCACTGGGCCTGGGCCTGGGCACTGGGCCTGGGCCACTGGGCCACTGGGCCTGGGCCTGGGCACTGGGCCTGGGCCAGGCACTGGGCCCTGGGCCACTGGGCCGCAGGCCTGGGCCCTGGGCACTGAGCCTGGGCCCCACTGGGCCTGGGCCTGGGCCCTGGGCCACTGGGCCTGGGCCACAGGGCCTGGGCCCTGGCCACTGGGCCTGGGCCTGGGCCACTGGGCCACTGCCACTGGGCCTGGGCCTGGGCCTGGGCCTGGGCCCTGGGCCACTGGGGCCTGGGCCCAGGCCACTGGGCCTGGCCTGGGCCACTGGGCCCTGGGCCTGGGCCACTGGGCCTGGGCCTGGGCCACTGGGCCACACTGAGCAGGCCACAAACACTGGGCACTGGGCACTGGGCCTGGGCCACTGGGGCACTGGGCCTGGGCCCTGGCCCTGGGCCACTGAGCCTGGGCCTGGGCCTGGGCCTGGGCACTGGGCCTGGGCCTGGGCCTGGGCCTGGGCCACTGGGGCCACTGGGCACCTGGGCCTGGGCCCTGGGCTGGGCCACTGGGCCTGGGCCTGAGCCTGGGCCCTGGGGGCACTGGGCCTGGGCACCTGGGCACCCCAAACCCCTAAACCTAACCCCAAACCCTAAACCCTAAACCCTAAACCCTAAACCCTAAACCCTAAACCCTAAACCCTAAACCCTAAACCCTAAACCCTAAACCCTAAACCTAAACCCTAAACCCTAAACCCTAAACCCTAACCCTAAACCCTAAACCCTAAAACCCTAAACCCTAAACCCTAAACCCTAAAGATCAAGAACTTCTATCTTAGACCTAATCTTCAAGGATTTGACTTTATTTCAAGTTTACATACTTTCAACAAATATTTAAGCCCTAGATTGCTCAAAGGAGATGAACCAAAAGAGAATAATGAGGAGAAATGATACCTTTTGGAGGAGAAGGACACAATGATTAAATTTGATGGACAAATCCCCACAAAACTTCAAGATTTCAAGAGGATGAGTTTTAGGGTTTGAGAGAGAGAGATGAAAGCCACACAGGGAATGGAAGAGGAGGAGGTTTCAAAGAGAGGAAAAGAAGAAGAGAGAGAAGGAGAGAACTCGGCGAAATTTGAGGTGGCCCCACAAATTTCTGAGCCGAGCAGATACTACTGCTCCTCGACTTTTAGATAATCAAGATTTATTGATTACTGCCGCAATGCCTAGTAGTCTTTGGAAAGGTGAAATGGCGTGAATTTGAGCGAATTTGATTGTAAGATTTCTCATGAGATGATGTATCAAGAGATTGAATATAAATAGGAGCAAATCAATCAAGATAGGCACAAAGTAAAAACTTTAAACACATCCAAATGAGAAATAATGAATTGACTTGTTCGAGTTGAAATACCACAAAAGAAACTAGCAATATGGCCATTCTAGCTCTTTGGGCAAAACTCAAGATGTGCCTTTATTAGATCAATATAGATCAAGATTTTTGAATTTTATTAAGCTTTTGAAAAGCAAAAGTTTTGTTTCATTATAAACATAGAGAAGGTAATAATTATGATATAAGTTCAAAAGATAAGGTTTATTTTATAATAAGTTTTAAATGAAGATTTTTGAATCCTTTGTATTTTGTAAATCCAAAATAGATTATTTCCAAGTAGTTTTGACTTATAAAGTCTAGTTTTAAGTTTTTAAGATATTTATAGCACAAACTTCAATTTTCCACATTTTGGGGATGTGATATATACATAAATTGCATATTACTCCCCCTTGATGTGAGACTCATCTAAAGAAACATATACCAAATAAAGACCAATTTAAGCAACAAAGGAATTTTACTTAAGCCACATTAGAGATATCAATGACATTTAATTCATTCCTCAATTTACAAAATCTAGTCTCATCTAAGGGTTTAGTGAGTATATCCGCTAATTGATTTTCCGCTCGATGTGACTAATCTCAATATCCCTTTACAAACATGATCTCTCAAGAAATGATGACGGATATCAATGTGTTTTGTTCTTGAGTGTTGACGGGGTTATTGGCTATTTTAACTGCGCTTTCATTATCACATAAGAGAGGCACCTTCTTAAAATTAATTCCATAATCCATTAGAGTTTGCCTCATCCATAACAATTGAGCGCAACAACTACGGCGGATATATATTCGGCTCGGCGATGGATAAAGCTACTGAGTTTTGTTTCTTGGAGAACCATGAAACTAGGGATCTACCTAGCAATTGACAACTCCGGAGGTGCTTTTTCTATCCACTTTACAACCCGCATAATCCGAATCCGAATATCCAATTAAATCAAATTTTGCACCTTTAGGATACCATAACCCTATATTTGAGGAATGTTTCAAATACCTTAGAATTCTCTTTACTGGCCACTAAATGACATTCCTTTGGAGAAGCTTGAAAAACGAGCACACATGCAAACACTAAACATAATATCGGGCCTAGATGCGGTAAGATAAAGCAAACTCCCAATCATAGATCTATAAAGCTTTAAATCTCTGGGTTTACCTTCCTCGCTTAAGTCGAGATGCCCGCTTGACGCCATTGGAGTCTTGATAAACTTGGCGCCCTCCATGCCAAATCTTTTAAGAAGATCCTTCGTACTTCATTTGGCTTATTTAACGTCCCATTTTTGAGTTGCTTGATTTGAAGTCCAAGGAAGAAGCTCAATTCTCCGATCATTGACATTTCAAACTCCTAGACATCATATCACCAAATTCTTTGCAAAAATCTTTGTTAGTAGAACGAAAATGATATAAATCAACATAAATTTGACATACAAAGAATTCATCATCAATTATTTTTGTAAAGAGCGTTGTATCAACCTTCCCAATTTTGAAACCCTTTGAGAGTAGAAAATCTCTAAGTCGCTCATACCACGCTCTAGGAGCTTGTTTGAGTCCCGTATAGCGCTTTAGAGAGTTTGTAAACGTGATTAGGATATTTGGAATTTTCAAATCGGGAGGTTGTTCAACAAATACCAATTCGGATATTTGTCCATTTAAGAATGCACTCTTTACGTCCATTTGAAATAATTTGATGTCAAAACTTGATGCAAATCGAGCAAGATTCTAATGGCTTCTAACCTAGCTACGGTGCAAAAGTTTCACCAAATCTAATCCTTCAACTTGAGTGAAACCTTGCGCCACTAATCTAGCTTTGTTTCTTACTACAATTCCATTCTCATCTTGTTTATTTGAAAAACCCATTTTGTGCCAATTACATTATGTTCTTTAGGTCTTTCAACTAAAGTCCAAACATCATTTCGGGCAAAGTTATTTAATTCTTCATGCATAGCATTTACCCAATCCGGATCAACTAATGCTTCATCTACATGAGTAGGTTCAATTGAAGATACAAAAGAATAATGCTCACAAAACGAAGCAACACGGGATCGAGTTTGAACACCCTTACTCACGTCACCCAATATTTGATCTATTGGATGATCTTTGGAGAGGCCATGGTGAATCCTTTGAGGTAGTGGTTGAACTTGTTGCTCGTTATTTTGTCATCCTCATCTATTTCTTGAATTGACTTTGAGTTGCGGAGGTTGACGGCTCGACTTGAATAGATGAAGGTTGATCTTGCTTATCCACTTCCGGCTTCACGTCTCCAATTGTCATATTCTTCATTGCTTCTCTTAGGCCTTCCTCACCTACATCATCCAAATTTTCTTGCTCTTCTTGAGAGCCGTTAGTTTCATCAAATTCAACATCACACGTTTCCTCTACAAATCCTTTGTTTTTATTAAAACTCGATAAGCTTTGCTATTAGAAGAATATCCAAGCAAGAAACCTTCATCGCGACCGACTTTGAAATTTAGAAAGTCGAACTCCCTTTTTCAAAATATAACATTTACAACCAAAACTCGAAAATAAGAAATGTTCGCCTTCTTCCAACAAGAAGTTCATAAGAGGTCTTTTTCAAGAGTCGATGCAAATAAAGTCTATTTGTAGCATGGCAAGCGGTATTAATGGTTTCGCCCAAAAACTATCGGACGTACCATATTCATCTAACATCGTTCTTGCCATTTCAATTAATGTACGATTTTTCCGCTCCACAACTCCATTTTGCTCGGAGTGTAGGTTGCGGAAAGTTCGTGCTTTATTCCAATTTCATCACAATAATCTTCAATTCTTGTGTTTTTAAATTCGAGCCATTATCACTACGGATTTTCTTTATTATAAAGTCAAATTCATTTTGAGCTCTTTTTGCAAACCTTTTGAATATATTGAGGTTTGGATTTGTCATCTAGAAAGAATACCCACGTATATCTAGAGTAATCATCAACGATGACTAAACAATAAGAATTACCCCAATGCTTTTATAAGTTGTCGGACCAAATAAATCCATATGTAAGAGCTCTAATGGTCTAGAGGTGGACATGATACTTTTTGAGGATGAGAACTAGCGACTTGTTTACCGGCTTGACAAGCACTACAAAGTCGATTTTTCTCAAACTTCACATCTTTCAAGCCCACAACTAAATCATTTTTAAATAACTTTTAAGTTGAATCATTCCAACATGAGCTAGTCTTCTATGCCATAACCATCCTAAGGAAGTTTTAGCCATTAAGCAAGTTTGAAGACATGAATCATTTGAAGTGAAATCAACTAAATACAAATTTCTAAATCTAAATCCTTTAAACACTAGTGAATTATCATTTTCTTTTGTAATAACAACATCATTTTTAGAGAATGTGCAAATAAGATCAAGATCACAAATTTGAGCGACGGATAGCAAATTGAAATTTAATGTTTCAACTAAGGAGACATTTGAAATGGAGAGGTCATTTGATATGGCAATTTTACCTAAGCCTAATACCTTTCCTTTGCTATTATCCCCAAATGTGATCTTGTCATTTTGTCCATTTCCGAATCAAAGGTAGTGAACATCTTAGGTCACGGTCATGTGTTGGGTGCACCCACTATCCAACACCCAATGCCAGCCCACCGGTTTTGTAGTTCACCTACAAAAAGAATCAAACCTTTTTAGGTACCCAAATTTGTTTGGGTCCTTAGAGGTTAGTGACCAAGGTTTTGGGAACCCAAATGGCTTTCTTTCTTTGGCCAAATATCGGGGTCCCAACAAACTTAGCAAAAATTTTACCATTTCTATCCCTTTTAAGTACATAACATGAATCATGAATGTTATCCTTAGACGATTTACTCAAAGTACAATTATTCGCTAGATGTCCTACTTCATGGCATTTATAACAAAATTTACCATTTGATTTCATAAAGCGCGGAGCTTTGTTACTTATTTTCTTATTCTTTTTAGAGATATATCCTAGGCCTTCTTTATTATAGGAGCATCTTTGACTACCTAAAATTTTATTTAAGGTGTCCTTACCCTTAAAGCATCTATCTAAACTTTGACTTAATTTGTTCACTTGCTTCTTAAGTTCATCATTCTCAACAATTAAATTTTCATGACATGAACTAGTACTAGAATATGATAAATTAACTAAATCACAACATGAAGTAGATATGCTTGATTTTTCTACATGAGATGAGGTATTTGCTAGTCTAGGCAAGTCATTTATAATATCACACTCGATACCAATATCATTTGTTAATTTTGAATTATTCTTGACAAGTAGAGTTTCATGATTTTCCTTTAGCTCATCATATGAATTTTTGAGAGTTAGGAATTCTTTCTTTAGAACCTTAAATTTTGATTTTTCTTTGCCAAGATATTCATTTAATTCTTCTAGCATGTCCATTAGCTCATCATATGATGGTTCATCATTTTCGTTAGAGTTTACCTTAGTTTCTCCTCTAGCCATGAGGCATAAAGGAGTGACGAAAGGCGACGAGGCCTCCTTGATGGCAACACCAAGCAAAACCCTTCTTCTTTGGCGGCTTGCCGTCTTCTGACGAATCGAATCCGAGTATTCCTCCTCGGAATCCCACTCACCAATATGGGCTTCACCCTTGCCGTCCTTTTGGAATTTCTTGAATAGCTTCTTCTTGCCTTGAAAGAATTTCTTCTTCTTGGGTGATTTGTCCTTGTCATCCTTCTTCTTAGGGCAATGCGAGGCTATGTGTCCCTTTTCATCACATTCATAACATCGAATATTAGCATATCGGTTAGTATTAGAATTTTGTCCTTTCTTATACCTTTGTGGACCGTTAAAGCTCGATCGCCTTCAGATAAATTTCTTCATCCTTCTTCGAGAAGTGCCATTTCCTCCTCGGTATCCTCATCGTCGGAGTCCTCATCACTTGACTCCGCTTTTGCCTTGAAGGCGATGTTCTTTTTCTTGGAAGAGCTCTGTTCCAACAATTCTTCCTTGTCTTTCTTGTAGAGCTCGTTGGTGATGAGATTTCCGAGAAGACCGGTTGGCGTCATCCTTGGCAATTCCGGTGAGTTGAGAAATAATGTAACCAATGTTTCATATTTCTCCTAAGAGCTCTAAGCATTTTCTCGACAATATCAACATCACTCAAGGTTGTACCAAGACCCTTGAGCTCATTAACAATGTTATTTAATCGAGAATACATTTCATTTATACTTTCATGAGGCAACATGATAAAACTTTCATACTTTACCCTAAGCATATGCAATTTAGCTTCCTTAACTGTGGATGTCCTTCATGAATTTCCGATAATGTATTCCAAATTTCATGTGCGGTTTCTAAATTACTAACACGATTAAATTCATCCGCATTTAAGGCACCAAAGATAGCATTCATAGCTTGAGCATTTAAATGAATAAATCTTTCATTTTGTTCCTCATTTAAAGTGGCACCTGTGGTCACAACATAACCCTCATTGACAATTCTCCATATATTTGGCCTCATAGCCTTAAGGTAAACCGTCATACTGAATTTTCCAATCTGAATAATTTGTACCATCAAAGAAAGGAGCTTTTCAATTGACATACCCTCGTTGGCCATCCTTGCTCTCTAGGCGGTAAAGCCAAATAGAGAGACCTTGCTCGATACCACTTGTAAGATCGAGGATGAGCCTAGAGGGGGTGAATAGGCTTTTCTAAAATTCTATCACTAAATTCAAGTTTAATGATTACTACGAACAAGTGATAGTTTTACCTAATTTAATTCTTAACAATTCTAGTGATCACAAGATAATATCACTAAGCAAGTATATTAATTTGCTAAGCAAGTAGCCCATAAGAATCAAATAGCTAGAATTTCACAAGAATAAAGACAAGCAAACCACAATTGACGCAAGAAGAGAATTTTTCCGTGGTCTCGGAGACTTGCGGTCTCCCTACTCCACGTTGAGGTAGTTTGAATTCCTTCAAGCCGGCTCCACTCGCTTGAGCCTTCCCGATCACTAGTGATAGCTCTTCCCGCTCGGGTAGGCGAAGCCAGTGCCTTCACAACCGCTTGGTCTTCACACAACCTCCTTTGTGAAGATCACGGAACCTCACGCCTCCAAGCCGTCTAGGAGGCGGCAACCTCAAGAGTAACAAACTTGACGCGGGCTTGAATCTCAAGAGTGCTATCAATATGGCTCACTAATGCAATGCACTCAATTTTAGCTCTCCAACACTAAAGAATCACAAATTCAATGCACAAGAGAGTGAAGAGTGTTTCTAGGGCTCAAGAGTATTCAATGGAGTCACCAACCATGCCCTAGCACAGAGAGGGGTATTTATAACCCCACCCACTCAAACTAGCCGTTTTCACTTTTTTCGCCGATTTTATGCCATGGCGGTACTACCGCCTCTAAGGACCAGAGTACCGCACCTGGTCAGAACGGCTATAATCGGCATTTAATGCTGTTGACACGTGAGACGTATAAATGATTTTTATATGTGGCCGGTACTACCGCTCAAGGGTCCGGTAGTACCGCACCAGCCGACCGGAAAAACGACTTCACTGGTAAAAGCTATCATTAACTATTGTGCGGTAGTATCAAGATCAGCAGTACTACCGCTATGACCATCTTGATAGTGCCTACCGAAGAAATCAGAAAACACACCCCATCGAATATTGCTACATCAGGCGTGGTGCGGTAGTATCAAGACTTTCTTGGTACTACCGCCTCAACCAAGCGGTAGTGCCGACCTCCAATTTTTTCAAAGATTTTGATTTTTCCATTTAAATGCATGATTTCACGGATGAACTAATGAGCCATATTAGAATGCACTTTCAAAATTCAAAGACCCATATCAAGTCCCCTTGATAGTACGGCTACTATCCTAACAACCCGATCTTTTTCCCAACTCCGAGATCGGTGAAAATACTAGAAAATACTTCTAAGATTGATACCTTCACTTCTTGACTTCTTTTTTACGCGTACTCCTTCCATTTAGCACTTGAAGCCATCCAACATCTTCGAGGAATACAATTATCCTTTTTGACTAACTTGCACAAACATCGTTAGTCCTTTTAGCATGATTGTCATTAATTATCAAAACCAACACCTCATGGGGGCCTAGATTCTTTCAGACACTAGCCCGCAGATCCTTCCCTCTCACTGGCTCTACTGGTTCAACTATCTAGGGTTCCCCTTTACCGCTACCCTTTGACTTTGATGATTTTGCCTTAATACTTTTGCTGATTAATGAAGATGAGCTATTTGGGTCTATGATGCTTTGTTGGGAGGTTGATCTACTCATGAAAGAACATATACTACACCAGTCCTAAGTCTATCCCAACTTACTAAGACCCCGGGGATGACCCGATCTATCCTCTACCCTACCTCATTGGCTACCTAATGCCCCGATCTACCCTCTGTACATGATATATCGCACTGAAGCTACTACTATTGATATTGCTACTAATGGGTACCTAAGGGTTTTGGCTGGTTGATAAGGTGCACTGATGGTTGAGGTTGGGGATTGGAAGAAGAGGTTGCAGACACTGCTTGTCTCCCTCTTCTTGGCTGTTCCGGCTTTGGGTTCTCCCTCTCCTTCTAGATGGCATCCTCTTCTTCTCCTTCTGGATGGCAACCTTGCTTTGGCTAGTGTGATGGTCTTGTGGTGGCTATGGTCTTGAGTTCTTGGTGGTGTTTGTGTTGGAACAAAGGAAGCACTGGCTATTGCTTGGTTTGTGCGAGTGTAGGAGACAAAAAGAAATGAGCTGGCTTGGCATTCAGCTGGCCCCTCACTGGATGCCTTTATTTACCTCTTGGCATTCACTTTTATCTCATTGCCCTTGGGTTTTTACTGGCTCCTATTTACCTCATGGGCATTACAGTCATAACTCACTCAAAACCTTAATAGTACTCGCAACCGTACCAAGTAAGCTACTAAAGGCCGAATGATGAGCTCCGATCTAGTGAGATCGCTAATCTGCCCTCAGCAGCATGACAGGTCGTATCTCGATGAGCGGTACACTCACTGCGAGACTAATGACAATTCTCAAATCCTTACATTTTATTAACCTTGTCTATTGCTTATTTTAGTTGCTTAAAGATAACCCCCAGGTTATCACACACACACATATTAGACACACATCAATTCCAGTTCCTAAGAGTAACTTACATGATAATAGTGATGATCAAGAGTCTCCACTTCAATAGGGATCACAACTAAATTTGCATCGTAGCATCTACATGATGGAGTATTACAACCAGAAAAACTATGTAGACAATTTAAGCCTCATCTTTGTTGCTATCATTTTTTTTACAAAAAAAGGGACATCATAAAAGTGATTTGAGAACAACTAGAGCCACCTGTGGTTGATGAATCTCCCAACATTGCCGTAAAATGTTGCATCCAGGCATAAAGCCTCTTTATCCTTCAACAGCCCTTCAGAACCCCAATCAACATCCAAACGTACTGGATGCTTATGCCAGCATTGTGCATGCTTTGAACTGTCCTTTCATGTAATTCTATATTTGTTAATATCTCCCCAACATATTCAGAGAGAAAAAGCTTCTTTTGCCAATTCATCAGTGTGCGGAGCCCCCAACCCTTCCCTTCTCCTGTGAAAAACACCTGGATAATGAAAGTAACAGTTATTCAAAATCATTTATCATCAGTATAATCTGCATGTTGTACATCACAAATAAAGGAAACAGACATTAATAGTACCTCAGCAATATAAGTTCACTAAAGCATTAGATATTACCTGCAGATTGCATGTTATACCTCGTTGAACCACACATTTACCACATTGCATGTTACAACCACATTTGCTCCAACATTCCTTGATAAATTTCCTGACAAGATGGCCCCTGCAAGGCTCTGGTGAAGCTTCATTCCTAGACCTCTCGAGTGGGTAATATTTACAAAAGAATCCGTTGTGTTTTTCTAGGAATCGATTCATAGAGACACACTCATCAAGGAATGTTGTCCTAACCAAACCTTCTAGTGTGTATGCATATTCAGCCCCGGTTTCTCTTGCGCAGGCACATGGTATAGGTGCAGACAAGCAATTGCCGAAGCAATCAGCACAATAGTCTTCATCACCAATTCGTGCAATAGAGATGTTGACATAAGCATTCTGGAACACAAGGTTTCTTGGTATATAATAAAAGGAAGGTCAACCTTTCTCACTACCAAATTCATTGACCACTAATATCCTTACTTTTTCTGTTCCCTTCAGTTATATCATGGATAGCACTTTACATGGAAAATGCCAAATAAGGCTGCTCCTGAGCAACAGTTGAATTTAGTGGACCATTGTGATAACCCGGGGGGTTATCAGTTTAATTAAAGATTTAATTAAACATTTAAAAGTGATTAGGCAAGAAAATAAATTGTAAGGATTAGAGAATGCCATCAGTCCCACAGTGAAAGATATCGCCATTAAGGTACCTGATCTGTTCGGGACCCAGACAGACACCTCTCGATATTTTTTGGGGTTCATCATTTGGCATTTAGACTTACCTGGTATGATATGCGAGTATCGTTAATGTTTTAGTCTTATAATGACCAAAATACCCTCAAGGCAAATAGGGAGCAGTAAAACCCTAAGGGCATAGTGGTCATTAGGCATGTTAGGAAGAGATATAAAACTAGCCGAAGGCCAACCAATCCCAAGCCAGCTAGCTCACATCTGTCCCCCATTGCAGCCACAAACCGAGAGCCCACCAGAGCAACCGAAGCATCCATCCCAAGCCAACCAATGCTTCCTTGCTCCCCCAACACCAACAGACTAGCCATTCCCAACCAAGCAACCAAAGCAACGAGGGACCAGAAGGAGGAGGCGATAGTACCAGAACAGGAGGAGCGACATCCACAAGAGGAAGGTGGAGGCCACATCCAGAAGGAGGGGAGACACCCGAAGCTAGGAGACCAGAAGGTAGCTCAACCCCGAAGGGAGCCGCACCTCTGCGACCTCGTCTTCCCCAGCACCGATCTCACTCAGCCAGCCTTCCATCCCAACCGAACCACCCAGGTACCTTGTAGCTACAATACAGGCTTCATAGGTAGAGGCTAGATCAGGGTAGAACGTAGCCAATGGGGCAAGTTAGGGGATAGATCGGGTAGTCCTCGCATGGTCTCAGTAGTTGGGGTAAAGATTAGTGTAGCATTTCGGTTCTTGTCTCAAGCCAACCCAATGTTCATCATAGACCCAAAATCAAAAGCAAAGCAACAAGTAAATGGAGCAAAAGCGAATAAATAAAGAAGGGATAGAAAACCCTAGCTCTGTAGGTGGTAGTTGGCCTCGAGGAGAGCAAGGAGGAGCAAAGAGTGAGCGACTTGCGACCATGGCTTAGGCTCGAGAGGCAGAGAGCAAAGGCGGTCAAGGTCAGGTTGAGTGAAGTTGCATGGCAGGTACAAGATGAGGGGGAGAGCAACACTAAGCCGCAGGGAGGAGAGGAGTAGCCAGGAGTAGAGGGAGGAGGTGCAAAAAATGGCGGCGGGGTAGAGCTAGAGGAGGAGGAGAGGAAGTGAAGCGGCCGAGGCAAAGAGGAGAGGCTTCGGCCAAGAGAAGAAAAAGGGGCAATGGAACCGAGTGGCAGAGGAGAGAGCGCAGAGCCCACTGGCTTCGGCCAAATCGGCCGACGGCTAGAGGAAAGAGAGCAGGCTGAGAGGAAATAAAAGGGGAAGAGAGAAAGAGAGAAAAAGAGAAAGGAAAAATAGGAAAATAAGAGAATAGAGGAGAAAAAGATAAGAGGGTAGAAAATTAAATTGCACAGCAGACCGCGTCGATTTTGGAATCGATTTGCCGGACCGCATAAAAATCTAACAACTGGAACTAATATTTGCTGCTCAATATAAAAACTGAACGACAGATCACAAAGTTGGTTGGACGCCAAAATAATTAAATCCAAGTAACGGCCATAATAATAATTTTGTATTTTCAAATCTCAACCTGAATCGACTCGCCAATCCGAACCCATCGTCGAGCAAGAGCGAACCATCAAATTTTATTCCAGGCAAGATTCCCTTGAGCATCTTTACTAAATGTTTTCATTGTTTTCATATGATTAATCGTATCATCATTGCATAAAAATTAAATTTCAAAAGAATGAGAGAGTAAATCGGAGGTTGTGTGGAAGAATGATTGGGGTATAATGATGGAAATGGTTTTGTGGTATGGAAACTGGTATTGTGGTATGGAAGTCGGTAATTGGTGTTGGTATTTAGAAATGTGGGTTGGAATTGATGGGTGTGTGTTAGGATATCCACGAATGGAGTCGTGGATGTGTTAATAGTGTCTATGCTGGTGGGTGGAGAGCACAGGGGAAAGGGTGGGGGGTACCCACGCTGGTGGTGCTCTCCACAGAGGTTATAATATAAGGACACAATACCTACACTCGGGCAATGAGCCATATTCTCAATATCAACCATAGCGAGATGAATTACTGTCAGAAAAGGTTGTCCTATGAAAGTGCTATGATCTCCACATGGGTAAGTGTTTTATAGCCTGGCTGGGTATTGCCGGATACCCAGTTTAATGGTGTATGAAATGTTGGAAGTGGAAATTTGTGATTGTTGGAAATGAAATGTGTGAATGGAATGGTTAAGGGCGGTATATTTGAAGCCCGATGGAGTACTACCGGGGATCTCAAAGTACAACTGCATTCGTGGGTGGCAGGAGGATATCCCCCTTGGGAAGCAGGGTTGGAGATCTAGTACCGAAATAGCGATAAACGTTCTAGAGCCTCAGAAATGGGGCCGTTATAGGTAAAGTGATACAAACCTGCGCAGGGTCAAAATCTTGAATTCAAGCCTGTCTCCTGGATTAGAGGCTGTGGAAGCTAGTCTGTCTTATATACGGGTGCTAGTAGTCAATTTCTAATAATTAAAACTGCCCACCCTTTAAAGAAGCTAAAAACTTAATTTTGCTAAACTCATATTTGAAGGAAAGGAATTGGGATGGAGAGAAAATTATCATACTGCATTCTTTGTACTCCCCCTTTTCTAGAAGGAGATCCTGATGGATCAACCTACGAGGCCAAAGATGAAGGCTACGATGAAGGCTACGCCTGGGATCAATCTCAGGGTTATCAGGAGGATGGCGCAGGGGGCTATTACTACTCCGAATACTACTAGGAGGAATAGGAGATTCTATAGTCTGTATTATGTTCCTAGGGGAAATGGATATTTAGTATGTGTAGGCAATAGCCATACTCTTTTGTTGTCTAGGGAAGCGTTATAATATACTATGTAATGAACCCATAGGCCATAGCCCTGCGTGGCTAAGCAATGAATATATTTTCATGCAGTCTCTAATTATTGTTCTGTTGCAACACTCTGAACATGGCATAGTAGCGGGTAAAACATTGGATTTTCCAATATTTTGCCAGCGGCTGTGCCGAGATTCGTGTAATTAACTCAAGGGTAATGACAGTGTATAGCCTACGCACGGGCAGTGTGTCATGTGTCCTAGCATGGCTGACTTGTATCCAAGCCAGGCAGGAGCGGACATCCACGCCACGTAAATCTTATTTTTGTAAATTACATTATGTATTTCTTACGCTATGTCCGTGTGCATATCATTTTATCGTACGTAGCAGGTGGACCACGCTAGGGACCTCAATGAGCACGGCAACAGCGTCTTGTCCAGGCTACTTGACGGAGTCACTGTGACGCTGGACGAGATGACAAAGGCGTGGAGACACGTGGTGGTCGTCACTCGTAGGATCGTGGAGATCAGTTCTTGCCGGTACGTCGACGCTACTGATCGTGGCACCTCTTCCAGACCGCCACGCGTGCCTTCGCACCACACACCGTCCCCAGCTCCTCGTCACACAGCGGAGGCGGAGTCCAGCTTCCACACTCCTTTGCCTCCGGGCCCAGACGTGGTTGGAGGGTCCAGCTGGCAGCCACCACGCGGTCCCACCATGATCCCCACACCAGGTGAGTCGAGCTACTCACGTTTCGTATAAGTATCACGTAACTATAATTAAAAGTTATTATCCGAACATGCAGACTACGCTCAGGGTGGAGAACAGTTCTATCAGTCGTCGCACTCCTCGAGGTATGTCGAGCCTGACTACTAAGCAGATCAGTACTTCACTGGTACACAGTTCACGCAGCCCCCTCCACCGATGCAGTTCACGCAGTCCCCTCCACCGACGCAGTTCACGCAGCAGGACTACGGCACCTACGGGTACGCGTTAACTCCCCACGAGCGTCGACCGATGCAGCGTTACAGCCTCTCAAACTACGGGCAGGCGCGACCATCGCAGGAGCTTCACCCATGCCCTCTTGATGATGCAATCGCTTCAAAGACGTAGGCAAGAGGGTCGTGGTAGAGTGCGGGGCAGGTCCACAAGAGGGGTATGACCGACCAGGGACTCATTATTAGGCTGTTGTTCTTGAAAGTGCATCTAGGCCCCTTGAGGGTTTTGGTGATTAATGACGACACAATTAGAGAGAGCTATGGTTTAAGTGAGAATTTGTGCAGAGATCGAGGATGTATCATTATAAGAAAGCGATTGGACACCCCTACTAATATTTAAATTTGTGAAGGCGGCAACAAGACTTAAGTAGTAATTTTTTATTTATTTAAGTCTAAGGATGGTCGTACTATTAAGGGGGAATACGACGGGAAATCACTTCTAGGATAGTCTTGTGCTTATTGAATGAAAATTGCATTGCAAAAGCTCTAAAATCATTGCATTTCCCTTGACAGTATCTCTGCTGGCCGAGTAGGTTAGGTCGGAGTCTCCGGATATTTTATCCGGAGTATCCGAGGTGATACCGGAATATCCGGGTATTTGGTCCGGACACTCCAAGTTGACCCTTTCGGTGAGAGCTACTTTCTCACCAATCCAGACTATCCGGGGTATCTGTCCGGATACTCTGAGTTTTGCGCAGCCTCTCACAACGGTTGGATTTTGGAGCTCTTTATTTAAGCCTTCAACTCCACCTACCAGCATAGAACGGCTCCATTTCATTAAAAACTCCAGCTCTCAAGCTCTCACTCATACTCTATTGAGCTCTAGCTTCCTCCTCCAATTAAATCTAGTGATTGATTTGAATCTTTTTTAGAGAGGAGTTGATTTGAGTGCCTTGAGCGTGCATTTCTCATTCTTGAGCACAAGTTCATCCTCCAAGAAGATTTCACGACGTGTTTGTTACTCTTGGAGTTTGAAGGACTCCTAGACGGTAAGGAGTCGCTGGGAGCCTCCAAATACTTGGTGTGGTGAGCCCCGGAAGTTTGTGAAGGCAAGTTTCGCCTCCAAAAGGAAAGAGACAAGGAGTGAAGACCGGCGAGTGCTTTGTGCAACACCGGGAGGATAGTAGTCAAGAGGGACCCAGGCTTTGTGCCTCCTCAACGGAGACGTAGGATTCCCTTCAAGAATCCGAACTTCGGATAAAAATCATTGTCTTTGTGTTCTCCTTTTGTTCTTGCTAAAGGTGGTGTGGTCTTGGATATTTGGAAGCTTCGATCTACTTCTCCTCTGTGCTTGGCTTTAGATCTACACTTGTTCTAGGTACCTGGTAGTGTTTACATACTTTGTATTCAAGTGGTTTGCTTGAAAGTTGTAGAGATTTGAAATCTCATCTTGAGGTGCCCAACCCGGAGCATCCGCTCAGTTTACCCCGGATAATCCGTATATACCGGAGTATCCGGATCAAAACTCAGATATTCCAGGCTGATCCCCTCAGAAAAATTTAATTCTACTGAAAATTTCTATTTCGCCTATTCACCCCCCTCTAAGCGACATCTCCGGTCCTTTCAATTGGTATCAGAGTCAAATCTCCATAGTTTTGGCTTAACCGCTTGGAGAATTTGAGATGTCGAAAATAGAGAAGATTACCAAAAGCCGTGACCAAGCTAAGGCCACGGGTTCCAGTAAAGGGGTTGAGTTTCCTTATAATTATCCCACCCTCGGAGTCTCAAGCTCTTCACCTTATGTCTCCGTGTCATCCGGTAGAGCACCTCACTTTGATGGTACTCGTTATGCCGCATGGAAACATAAGATGAAGATGCACTTGAGATCACTTCACCCTTGTATTTGGGAGATTGTTGAGACAGGTTTTAAAGCCACGGATCCAAACAAGCTCACTCCCGAAGAGAAGAAAGCTCAACACTTCAACGACTTGGCAGTCAATGCTCTATTCAATGCATTAAGTGACACCGAGTTCAATCGAGTTGATGGACTTGAAGATGCCAAGACCATTTAGGAATGACTTATGGTGACACATGAAGGCACATCAAGTGTCCGTAAATCCAAAATTGAGCTCATCATTGGCGAGCTAAGTCGATTCACCTTGAAAGATAGAGAGACCTACACCAAGATGTTTGATCGCCTGATGGTGTTGGTGAACCAAGCCAAGGGTCTTGGGTGTGTCGACCTCACCGACAAGGCTGTAGTCAAGATTATTCTTCGAGTGATCACCCCCACCAACCGCAACTTGGTTCAACTCATTCGTGATCGACCAAACTTTGACACACTTACACCCCATGATGTAATCGGGAGGTTAATGATGGATGAGATGATGATAAAAGAGGCGGAAGTGGTGGAAGAGCTCAAGTCCAGCAAGAAAAAGGGCATTGCCTTGAAAGCTATCAAGGTAGTGCATGAAGCGGAAGAGAGCTCAAGTGACAAAGAAGACTCAAGTGGTCCGTTGACAAATGAAGACATGGCTTTGCTTGTGAGAAGATTCAACAAGTTTCTCAAGAAGAAGGGTTACAAGCCAGAAAGTCATTCCAAGAGTTATGGGAACAAGTCAAGAGGAAGGCACTCAACTTGAAGATGCTATGAATGTGGGGAACCCGGTCATTTCATTGTCGAGTGCCCACAAAGAGAAAAGAAAGAAGACAAGCCATACAAGAAAGACAAGTACAAAGGCAAAGACAAGGAGAAGAGTAAGAAGTACAAGCACAAGGGTTATGCTCATATTGGAGAGGAGTGGGACTCAAATTCCGACTCTGATTCAAAGTCTGACTTCGACAAAGAAGGAGGAATTGCCTCCGGCGCCATTGCCCTATCTTCTACACCAACAACGTCGAAAGGCCTCTTCGACAACTTAAGCGATGACGATGAAGACACTCCAATGTGTCTTATGGCCAAGGGGCGTAAGGTATCAACCAAAGCATCAACCCCTTCTATTGTTGATTCATGTCTTGATGATTGTGATGATGCTTGCGATGATGACGATGTGTTCAAGTCCATGAAGGACTTTGATGTTCAAAAGTTGAATTTGCTCTTAAAGGATATTGAGAAATTGGAGGAAACCGTTGAACAAAAAGAGACCACACTCGAAGCTCAAGAGAACTTGCTCATCTTTGAAAAAGAGAGAAATCTTGAGCTAGAGAAATGCCTAAGTATTGAAAGGAGGAAAATGAGGAGTTAGTCAAAAATTCCAAATTGACTAAATCCAAAATAGCCAGTCTTAAGATCACCAACGCTTCACTCATAGAGGAACTTGCCAAAGCAAATGATGCTTACAAGGCTTTTGAATTGAAGCTTGTTGATCTCTCGAATAGCACTCCTATCTCCTCAAATGATAACTCCAATCCCTCGTTACCCTCAACTAGCAACGGGTGTGCAAGATGTTATAATGTTGATATTGATGCCTTTGCCACTAACCTTGAGACTTTGCAAGTATTGGCTTATAATAATGAGAAGCCCAATGGAATGCTTCAAGATGGTCTTCAAAAATCCTACAAGGCGAGTAAGGGACTAGAGGAGTTTCTCAGTAAGCGCCAAGGTAACTATAAGAATGGTTTGGATACGTTCCACCCAAGGGCAAAAGGAGCCACATCGTGGTTGCCCCGTTGAATAAGCCCATACACTTAGTAAAAGGCGAAGGAACTTCTACGTGCAAGGCTCATTCCACCTTCTTTACTTCCTATGTGCTTAAAAGAACTAACCTTGATCGTGTAGTTGCTTATCATATCGGGCGTAAGCCTAAAAATGCTTCTCGTGTGCGATCTATTTAGATCCAGAAATCTCTTGTTACTAAAGTGCGCGGACCTAACCAAGTTTGGGTACCAAAGAGCAAAACCTAAATTTTCTTTTGTAGGCCTATATCTCCAGTGGATCATGTTGGATTTTGGATAGCGGATGCACACACCACATGACCGGAGAAAAGACGATGTTTGCGCATTTGGATGCCAATGGGTCTAATAGTGAAAGCATTGTTTTTTGCGATAATGGGAAAGGTGAAGTGATAGGTTTAGGTAAGATTCATATCGCAAATGATTTCCATCTAAATAATATTTTGTTTGTTGAATCACTAGGCTACAATTTGTTGTCCGTTGCTCAATTGTGTGAAGTGGGCTACAATTGTGTGTTTAGTGATAAGGGTGTGGATGTCTTAAAGAGGGTTGATGGTTCAATAGTCCTCAAAGGTCGTTTGAAGGGTAGGCTATATCTCGTGGACTTTACTACGGATAGGCTTAATCTTGAAACGTGCTTAATGGCTAAATCTAGTATGGGATGGTTATGGCATCACCGACTAGCTCATGTTAGTATGAGGAACCTTCACAAACTCGTTAAAGGCAATCACAACCTTGAACTAACAAATGTTATTTTTGAGAAAGATAGGGTGTGTAGCGCATGTCAAGCCGGAAAGCAAGTTGGCGTTTCTCATCCCGCCAAGAATGTGATGACAACCTCAAGACCACTGGAGATGCTCCATATGGATTTGTTCGGCCCTGTTGCATATATAAGTATCGGAGGCAATAAGTATGGTCTTGTGATTGTTCATGATTATTCTCGCTTTACGTAGGTATTTTTTGCATGAAAAGAATGAAGCTCAAGGAACTCTAAAGAAATTCATGCGAAAGGCACAAAATGAGTTCGAAGTCAAGATCAAGAGAATCCGAAGCGATAATGGCGCCGAATTCAAGAACACCGGCGTGGAGCAATATCTCGATGAGGAGGGTATCAAGCATGAGTTCTCAGCTCTCTACGCCCCCCAACAAAATAGGGTGGCCGAGAGAAAGAATCGTACTCTCATCGAGATGGCGCACACAATGCTTGATGAATACAAGGTCTCCGATATCTTTTGGGCGGAGGCTATCAACACCTCATGTCATAGCACCAACCATCTATACCTCCACAAGATCTTGAAGAAGACGGCGTACGAGTTGCTCACAGGCAAGAAACCAAATGTTTCCTGTTTCAGAGTCTTTGGAAGCAAATGCTAAATCCTCAACAAGCGAGCTAAGTCTTCTAAATTTGCTCCCAAAGTAGATGAAGGTTTCTTAGTTGGTTACGCATACCGAGTTTTCAACAACAACACCGGTGTAGTTGAGATCTCGCGTGATGTGACATTTGACGAAACTAATGGTTCTCAAATAGAACAAGTTGATCGTGTTGTGATTGACAGGGAAGAGCCTCCTTGCGAAACAATCAAGAAATTGGCAATTAGAGAGGTGAAACCACAAAAGCAAGAAGAAATCCCGAGCACCCCAACCCGGAATGTCCGGGATGACATCCGGAGTATTCAGACTAGCCCAGAGTGTCCAGATTCAACCTCGGATGCTCCGGACTGCGATGCTTCGAGTGCTATTCACTCTTCATCCAGGCAAGCTCAAGATGGCTCAAACACCTCTCAAAATGATGAAGAGCCCATCCAAAGAACAAATGCAACTGTCCCTCACCCAAGAGTACATCGAAGTATACAACGAGATCACCCAGTCGACAACATACTTGGAGACATTAACAAGGGAGTTTCTACTAGATCATGAGTTACAAATTTTTGTGAATATTACTCTTTTGTTTCCTCTCTTGAACCTCTTAAGGTAGAAGAAGCACTCCAAAATCCAGATTGAGTGATGGCTATGCAAGAGGAGTTAAACAATTTCAAGCGAAATCAAGTTTGGAAGCTTATCGAGAGGCCCAAACAAAACGTGATTGGAACAAAATGGGTGTTTCGGAACAAGCAAGACGAACATGGAATAGTGACAAGAAACAAGGCTCGGTTAGTCGCTCAAGGCTTCATGCAAATCGAAGGTTTGGATTTTGATGAGACATATGCTCCCGTAGCTAGGCTTGAATCTATCAGAATATTACTTGCCTTTGCTACTCACTATGATTTCAAACTATATCAAATGGACGTGAAAAGTGCTTTCTTGAACGGGCCACTTTCCGAGTTGGTCTACGTTGAGCAACCACCCGGTTTCGAAGATCCTGAGTTTCCCGATCACGTCTATCTCCTACACAAGGCTCTATATGGACTCAAGTAAGCACCAAGAGCATGGTTCGAATGTCTTCGAGATTTTCTTCTTGACTAAGGTTTTGTAGTCGGAAAGGCCGACCCAACTCTCTTTACCAAGTACATTGATAATGATTTATTTGTTTGTAAAATATATGTCGATGACATTATATTTGAATCTACTAATGAACAATTGTGTAAGGAGTTTAGTAGGATAATGACCAAAAGATTCGAGATGTCCATGATGGGCGAGTTGAAGTTCTTTCTCGGTTTTCAAGTCAAGCAACTCAAGGAAGGAACGTTCATATGCCAGACAAAGTACATCAAGGACATGCTAAAGAATTCAGCATGGAGAACGCCAAACCAATCAAGACACCCATGCAAGCCAACGGACATCTAGACTTCGATAAAGAAGGTAAACCGGTCATCCAAAAGATATATCGTTCGATGATCGGCTCTCTTCTTTACCTTTGTGCATTTAGGTCCGATATCATGCTTAGTGTGTGCATGTGTGCACGGTTTCAAGCCACTCCTAAGGAGTGCCACATGGTGGCCGTGAAAAGAATCTTAAGATATTTAGTGCACACTCCTCATTTTGGGCTATGGTATCCTAAAGGATCATCCTTTGAATTAGTTGGCTACTCCGATGCGGATTATGCCGGATGCAAAGTGGATAGGAAGAGTACATCAGGGACTTATCAATTTTTAGGAATGTCCCTTGTATCTTGGTCCTCCAAGAAACAAAATTCTGTAGCCCTATCCACCGCCGAAGAGGAGTATATTGCGACCGGGAGTTGTTGTGCCCAGTTGCTTTGCATGAGGCAAACCCTAAATGATTATGGCCTCTCTTCTGTGTGACAATGAGAGCGTCATAAAAATTGCCAACAACCTCGTCCAACATTCCCGCACAAAACATATTGATATTCGCCATCATTTCCTAAGAGATCATTCATCTAAAGACGATATAGATATTCAACATATGAGCACGAATGATCAATTAGCCGATATTTTCATCAAGCCCCTTAATGAAAAGAGATTCTGTGATTTGAGAAATGGTCTGAATATCTTAGATTCTCGTTATGTGGCTTGAGAAGTGTTCACATCTTGTATGATGTTTGAAAAATGTTTTTCAAAATTTTTATTGATCTATTTCTTTGAACTTATCGTGTTGACTTGAATCTTCGATCTTCGGATCTAGCCTCTTTACTATGTGACTATAGCCTGCTTGTTTGATTGTTCACTAGTCACAAAGTATATAGATTTTCTAGGACTTATCATCCTATTCTGCAAGCCGGAGTCAAGATCTTCCTTTGCTAATCCCTTGTTGCTTCCCGAGAGTGCTAACTCGGACATTCCGGGGTTATTATCCGGACTCCCCGTATAGTGCGGAGTATCCGGACTAATATCTGGAGTTTTTGGGTTATGGCGGCTGACCCTCTTAAGTTACTGCGGGGGCCCATTCTTTCTCACGCAGTCTTTTTTTCCTCAACCGTGCTCTCTCTCCGGTCTCTTTCCCAGGCGTCGCCCTTTGTCCCCTCTTCCTCTCCGGCGTGCTCTTCATCCTTCGGAGTCTCCAGGCTGAGCTTCAAGGGTCGGACATCTTCCTCATCACCTGCATTCCTTGTTTGATTTCATTCCTTGAGGTATGTGGCCCTAGTTTGATTTTCCCCTCCTCCGTGTTGTAAATCTTTGCAATAGATTGTTGTGATGAGATCCCTTCATCCTCTAGATCATTTCCTGTGAATGACTCAATTTTTCTTTAGATAGTTTTATGATTTGGGGATTTTAGGGTTTGGGTCTGAACTACCCGGACTATCCGGATGTTTTACTCGGAGTATCCGAACTATGCGGACTCTCCGGATCAAACATCCCGGAGTATCCGGGTTGTCCACCTCGGCTCTCTAATCCTAGTCATGATCTATATCTTTTCTCGAGTCATTCCTCACTCCATTTGTTGGACCTATTCAGATGGCTTCATCCTAGGGTGGTTCGGGAGCCGGCAAGCGCCCCTCCAATGATGACATTCCTGCTTCTTCTTCTGTACCGGTCTCTTCTTCAAAGAGACAGAGGCACGCTGTGAGGAAGGTCAGTCAAGGTCGTGTCAACAGGCCTCCCGCTCCTCCAGCTGCTCCAGTTCAACCTCATCAGCCCAATCCTGATGAGCACCCCGCCGACGCTCATGCAAGACTCAGAGAGCAGAAGAAGAAACAATATCAGGAGTCTGGGAAGGTGATTGGCCCCCTCATGAAGAGCAGACTAGCCTGGAGATACCCTGGTCAGATGAGTCGCCTTCGTGCTATCGACTACAGAACCAGATCAGGCAAAGGCAAAGCAATTGTGGAGCAAAGGAACAAGGACCCACTTGATTTCCATCAAGATGAGTATGTGGACAAGCGTTTTTGGAACAATTTTCAATCCGATTTCTATGAGTCGGTTCTAATTATATTATAATTCATATTATATATTATATTATAATTTATGGTCAAAGTTTACTTCAAAAGACTATTTTGAATTCTAATACGCTCTATATTTTGGAACGGATGGAGTACATGACTTATCCTCAGTTGGACGGAAAGGCCATGGTGGGCCGGCACCATATCCTAAGTGAAGGCTGCGTGAGTTGCAGTCAGTTTTTCACGGGCTAGAGAGGGTAGTTTTTCACCGAGGGCGATATAGCAGATGAGGGAGTACGGGAGGCAACGAATGGTATATTTTTCCAATTTTTAAAAAAATGTTGTACTAAAAAAAATTAGTTAACGCTTCAAGGTTAAAACGAATTTGTGAATGAAATTAATGTACAGAATATCTGCCTTTAATTTAATTTTCTAATATTTTACAATTTTTATACGTTTTAATACTACAATTTCCAGGGAGAAAATAACACACCTATTTTCACCAGATGGTGTGGCGAAAATAGGTATTTTCGCCACACCGATTAGCGGTAATATTTTCACCA
This sequence comes from Guadua angustifolia, assembly GCA_036346375.1. Taxonomy (NCBI): domain Eukaryota; kingdom Viridiplantae; phylum Streptophyta; class Magnoliopsida; order Poales; family Poaceae; genus Guadua; species Guadua angustifolia. The sequence continues at coordinate 176,505 of CM070507.1, read as the reverse complement.
AACAGTGTGGCGAAAATAGGGTGACCTCGGTGATTAGGATTTAAACCGCGTAATTATGACGGATTAACCCATTTTCGCCGAATGGTTTGGCGAAAATAGTATTTTCGCTAAACGATTTGGCAAAGATGTATTATTTTTGTAATTTTTTAAATCCACGTATTAATGTCGCAATTTCTTTAAAAAATAATATTATTTAAAAAAATTCTATTGTGTGGCATCCATATCTGGTTCAGGCTTGGGCTCTCTCAAGAAGACAATCATGTTGGAAAACTTCATCCATCGTCTGTCTTGGCCTCTTGTGTACAGCTGCCCAGCGCCAATTGATGGATCAGTAAGCAATATATCTTAGGGTGCGTTTGGCAGAGCTCCCAGCTTCAGCTTCCCCATGAGAAGCTGAGGAGCTCTACCAAACAAGAAAAAATCAATCAGCTTCACATAGGAATCCGAGGAAGTGATTCATGTTTTTTGACTTGCAGTCTGGGAGCCAAAAAAACATGCTTCCCACCTGATCCACAACCTCTCAGTTATGAACCTCTCCATCAAGTTCATAACTATTTCTCAGATAGGAATCACTTCCACCAAAGAATCGATTCCATAGAAAATCAGAAGCTGGAGCTAGAGAATCAGAATCTGGAGCTCTACCAAACAGACCCTTAGTCTGACACTATAGGAACAGAGTAGCAGTGAATAAAGGCAATGTATCCTGTGCACATAGGTCTTCCCGTGTACACACTGTGCACACCAACTAAAAAAAGTCGTGAAAAATTCTGAAACAAAATTATAGATGTACTTTATAGATTACTCTACCTATGTATAAAATTGTAGGTTCAAATTTATTATATATCAAGAGTTATAAAAAAGAATTTTCTTTTTTATAACTCTTGATATATAATGAATTTGATCTTGAAACTTCATACATAGGTAGAGTAATCTATAAAGTATATCTACACTTTTTTTTAGAATTTTTCATGACTTTTTTTAAGTTTTCAATAAAGCAATAGCATAGCATAGCGCAATCCATGGGCATGAAGAAGATGCAATGGAAGCAAGGAGACCTCACCTTGCAGTCACGGCAGTCGAGGATGGCATCGACGAGGGCACGGTAGCACTTGTCCTCGATGGGCTCCCAGTTGTTGGCGAAGAGCTTGAGGAGGCTCCTGAGGACGGGGGTGGCCTCCTTCTTGGAGAAGCCGAGGGACTTCATGGAGTCGAGGGCCCAAGCGGGCCCTCGCCGGGTTGGTGTTGGACCTTGAACCCATCCTCCAAGTCGAATCCTTCCTTCACCGACTCCGATGGCAGAGAGGGAGGAGGGAGAGGCGAAGATTCAGAGGTGTTTGGATTAGAGGTATTTCATTATAATATTTTAAAATCTAATTTAAATTTAAACTAAATCTCAAAACCTTCTAAAGAATTATCACTTATCTAAACAAGACCTCATCGGGCATTGCTAGGGTTTAGAGGACCATGGCCATTTCTTTTCTCAATGGATGAGAAATCTACCCCAATATTTTAGATGCTATTTAATGTACCCCTGTTTTTTGAGAGAGATAGAGAGAATAATAGACCCCCTTAATTTTGGGATATATATTTTTTTCCAAACTAGCTTCCAGTCTTGTCCCTACCATTAATCCATTATGATTATGAACGATCCTTGAGCTATCCAAGCGCACATACACAAGGCAACATAATTTTATGCAATGTTTCCACGGAACTGCATAAGACGAGAAGTAGAGCGTCGTCCGGAAAATTGCCACTGTTTACAGCCCATACTAACTGTTTGATTACACACAATCTGATTCTTATTCCGCATGTTCAGTGGTTCTATTAGCGATGGTATTCAGATAAAATACTAAATCCAACTAAACCCTCGAGAGGTTGAGGGCAGGTCAGAACTTGATCTGGGATGATACGGCACTTCGGTCTTTACATACTTCTGGACGTGATCATCAAACACCAAAATTAATTTGAAAGCAGGGGGCGGGGGTACGTAGTAACAGACAGAATCAAATTCAGTAGAACTATTTATTAAGTACTATCACATTACTATTTATTAAGTACTATCACATGCTCATTGTCTCATTCTACAACCACCATGTTCTACAAAGCTTCATGATTTTCCGAAACTAATACACCAGCGCAAGAAAGCGGAGTTGAATCATAGACGACAGTTGGCAGCGTAAGTGTAGAAAAAGTCTAAAAATATTGTAGATGTCTAGATGACCTGCACTTCAAGAGTCCTACAATTTCCCGATGGAAAGATCCATACGAAGATAAGCAATGCAGGCAACAAAAAACAGGAACATTGCCGCTATCAACATCAACGGTTCAGCGAGCATGAAGATTGGATTGAATTCATAGTACACCTGCAGTTGACATAATGGCCGAGAGATCAGATGTATCAGATATGGAGCCTGGCGTCAACAAACCTAAAAACTATAACCAAAAGAACATAAAACCATGGAAAGCACATCCAAACCCGATCTTTGTTTAACTGACTTTCAACCTCAAACAATAGCCCTATCGAAGGTAACAAACAGGCTTATCTGAACGAGTACCTGGAAAGGAACATTGTGCTCTCCTACTACGTTTTTCTTCTTTAGTACCACTGTCGTCCTTCCAACAATATCAAGGTATGAATAACTAGTCTGCATCAGTAGCATATATCATAATCAGGAAATAATCCTCCAGAACTGAAATTCGAGAAAGGCAAAACAGAATCAAACCAGAAAAATAATGGCAAAATGAAACAGCAAGCCATCTAGTAACATACGCTAAGGAGCAAATCTAAACTAATAAAAGGAGTTTACCCCCGCGTAGCGTAGATCGTACAAACCAGCAAACCCAGCACCCACACTGTCCGGCCCAACTCCCATGTGTGCATTTCTTGTTCGACGCCGGGGCATCCAATCATCCGCACCTCCACACGGCTCCTCATGAAAACAGCTATGGCCTCAGCCTTTCTCCTAAAACTGTGCGTGGCCGCCTCCCCATTACTTCGCTCTCAACTGCTTCCACGACCTCCACGCAACCGACCACCACCACCGATCTCCCCTCGTGGGGACAGGGGTAGTGCTATATCTCTCCAATGCCTGTTTGTGCCATTTGAGCTCACCCTCAGTGCCCTGTCTTCCCAAGCCCCATCTGTGTCGCCGAAGTCAGCCATGCAGTTCTCCCCTGCAATGCCGCACTTGCGACCCTCTCAGCCGTGTCCTCTCCTCGCACCATCGTGCTCTCCAACACTACCACATTGCGCTTGCCCACCCGTGCCTACATGTCCCCTCTGTGTCGTCCTCTGCTGCCATGTCATCCATGCTTGTCGATGGTGCGATGTGGGCTATCATGGCCAAGCAGAAAGAGATGGTGGAGCTCCTCCAACAAAGGAGCTCGGTGAGGTGGAGAAGGAGATGTTGGAGATCTTCTATGGCACTAGCTTCTAGACGAGCCCGTCACATTGCAATAACAGGATTGATCGGTGCTGCTATCTCGCTTTCTCTCTTCATCTCCCATCCCTGGCACAGTTCCCTGTTCTCCTCTCTTTCTCTTCAGTCTTTTTCCCTTCTCTTCACGATCTAGCTAGGGTTTTGCAATGGGAATCAGCACGATTTTGCACAAATCTGGTTAGGAATATAGGGGGAGGACACTGTCAGGAAGAGGTGAGAAGTTGTGGCAGCAAGTGAATTTTTTTTTTGGAGCACTGAGTGTGATTTTGGGGGAGGTGTGTGACGGCAAGCAATTTGGGGCAGGAGATGGGGGATTTGGATTTTTTGGGGTTGTCCCGGGATGTACACAATGGAATCCCGATCGATCTCCCTAAGGAGGAAAGCCCTATAGAGTTGTGGAGACCAAAATTAAGGTCAGCACGGCTACATCTGCATGCTCATCCACTTCCAATCCACCACGTCCATTCTTCCATTCCATTCCTCAACAGCTTCCGATTTCCCTGTTTCATTCTGATTCCTGCTCGTTGTTAATCTTGATGGATTTTATGCATCGAGTAATTAGCAGATTTTGGTAAATCAATGTGATGGATTTGTGTGAAATGTTTGGGGATTTTGGGAGAAAGTAAATTTATGCCCATGAGAAAGTTTGCATTTGTTGAGAAATTTCCTTAGCTAACTGCAGTACTTGAGGGGAGAGGAAACTCACAAAGTCAGGAAGCAATAGTTTTTTCCCTCATTGTATGGTCAATGCTTCCAATTTCAGAATAATTAGGCTTCTCTTTATGATGCTTTCAGGATAATAACATGGCAATGATTTTATTTGCAGTGCTAAAAATATGTTGTAGGAATGAAAGAAGCAGACAATCAAAGCTGGCGATGTCTCAAGGTGCTCAGTGAGATAGAATTTCCATAGTTTGTAGAGCCCCTGAGGACTTCATTGCTCAAAATTTCTCTGCTCTTTATCTCATTTCAGAGCGAAGGATACATATCTTCCTACGTTGAGGCTTGGATAACTTAGTACGACTAACCTAGACATCTTATGTGCAAACCTTTCTAGCTACTAAATATAGTCTACTAAGTTGATTTAGCATTGTATTTCAGATATTTTTTCTAGTTAAGGGTCCAATATATTTAGCTTGTATAAGCTGTAGCAAAGAGTCATACAAAGGGCTGAGGGGACAACTAGGGCTCATGTATGATCAGGTGCACCATTGCTGCATTCATCTTAGTATAATTAAATTTGATGGGCGTCGTACAAACTTATGTTTCCATTCTTATCATGATTTCTCTATCTAAAAACATGAATTTGCATATGTTGATTAATTTGACAAAGTCGGTTAATAGGTGCCTTGAGGAAAGTCCTAAATTTGATATGGCACTGCTGCTCGGTGGCACGGATGCAGTTTTCCTATCTCTTATACAGGCATACAACTAGTCAGTTTGTGTTTTTTTTTCTTTGCTTGTGATCCATCTTATGCCATATACAACTGTTTACTTTAATGCTAAATTGAAATTCAATTGAACCGTTCTACAGGAATCCTACTACATTTCTTCATGCATACACTAAATATGTACATATATATTTTACTTGATACATGTGTAAGAGAATTTTAATGTTGATAGTACGATTTAGATCACATCTGATGATATGTATTACTCTCCTCTTTTGATATTCCGTTGCAACGCACGGGCATCCTACTAGTAGATGCTTATGGTGAAATTTTCCTTTTAAGGGCTTTTGGTACTCCTGGGAAGAATAGATTGGTTCTGATACCTACCCGGTTCTACAGAAATCTGCACAGCTCATGAAAGAAATTATGTCATGAAAACTAGTTATGCCAAATAGGCCCTAGCCATGAAATCTGTGGACATCATTTACTTGGTCAAAGAGCCACAATGAAGCTCCAGAGATGACACTGGAACTGGGTAGTCTAACATGCATAGGCCCTAGCCAATGTCAAATGATTCCATTGACCAATAACGATGTAAACATGCATAGGCCCTAGCAGATGATCATATTTGTTGTCACATTATAGTTGCATGCTAGCAGCTTAACGCTAAAACACAGATATACGAACCAAAAAAGGCGTTTAAGGAAATATAGAATTACCTCAAGATGTTGCTCTGTCAGAAAAGGAACTACAGCTTGCGGACTTTTCGATCCCTCAGGAAGCACAAACTGCAACATTAAAAAAGGTTTAGAAATGATGCTGCTAGATGTGCATATGAAAAATAAAAATCCTATCTAGATCTTATCATCGATCCTTCCCAGAAAGCTTCAATCCGGTCTTTTCTCAAGAAATATTTTCCTTGTTTAAGTATTCTCAGGTAATGAATAGTTGTCAAAGAGCTGAGATATGGAAGGAACATGACTATTCAACTCAGACATCTAGCATTAAATAAGAAAGATATTTCATCAGAAAATTTAAACTTTGTGCACACTTACTTTAATAGTAAGATCATCAACCACAGTATCCAATAGAGGGCATCCAAAAGTAAGGTTGACGTAGCGTCGACCATCATCTGATTCAAAGACGAAATCTTGCAATGGCAAACCATAGCCAATGGTAAACGTGCAGTGCCAGCCACCAAATAACGGATATCTGGGCTCAATTTCTAGTTCTGACTGAAATAAAAAATAATGAGGCAATATTAATTTCAATTTTACAGTGAAGTAAAAAGGTATCTTAGATACCACTAACTAGCATAGCAACTTATAAACTGGATAACTGTGGAGAAATATCTTGTACCTTGTGTGAATCACTACGCAGATGGGATGATGAGATGTTACCAATCTCATCACGATAGTAAACAGAGTGAACTCGAGGAGGCAACCTTGCAAGAAGATTCTTAAATGATGACACTCCACTGATAGATGGCCTAGATTGGTACTCAAGCCTAGCAAGAAAAGTTTCAAATCAGTAACCAAGAAGCATTGAACTAAGTTGACCTATGCAAGATACAGAAGGATTGATTTGTTAATACTACATACAGCTTTAAATGAAAAGATCCTGATTTCCAATTCCGTAAGGCATGTTGTTAGTTCATTAATAGAAGCCCCTATGACTATTTGAATTCAATATGAATGCGTGACATATACAGAAGTTTCGCCATCAAAAAAACATATCCAGAAGTAAAGCAGTACTGGAAGATATTGGGCTATGTATATTTAGTTCATCATTACCAGACCTATATTGTTGGAAGGAGTCGATAAATAATCAGAGAGGTCATTTGTAACTGACTGCGAAAAGGGAAAGAATCCACAGGTAATTTGTAATTGACTGCGAAAAGGGAAAGAATTCACAGGTAATCATGCACGAATCAGTAAAGTGACTGTGGGCAAAGTCACAAACCAAAGTATTTCACCTGCCTCTTTCAATTAAGGGTTCAGGGTTTAGGCAATGCCTCACAGTTTGCTGGAGACATTTGATTCTGGAATTAGGCAATGTGTATAATGTGATTGGAACGATGGACAATGGCATATGGCTAATGAAAAAAACAACCAGTTCAATTTGTTGGATGTCAAGAGCATTTTTAGAACCAGATATGCTGAAAAGATCAAGGTGTAAGATCCTTGCAGCTAACCTTGAAAAGACTCCTTTGTGCCGAGCACCACCATGTTTCAGTTTATACTGCTCGGTGATTTGGAGATTCCCCCAGTGAGAAATCTCCACCTTGCGTACAAGTTCCTCAACGATAGCAAATGGACGATTGTTCTCATAATGCACAAGTACTGGCAAGTATGAGTTTGGAAGCTGGTTATAGTATGTGCCATATTTCACTTCGGTACCAGCCCGACTGGTGGGAACCACCCTTGTGAAGGACTCCACCCTATTGCTTGGCATTTTGATGTACGTAACCTGCTCCAGAACATGGTATGGTGATAGAAGCACTGCACTGTCCCGGTAGTAAACCAGCTGGGACTCTGACTGGCTGATCTCTGCTGGAAAGGGCTCCAAAGAGTGCGTCAGCACGTAAAAGACCTCCAAAGTAGTAGCCTCAGAGGGTTTCAATGGACTGCTCAGCAAAACAGAGTACACGCGAGCACCATTTGAGGCGGAAGCAAGATCAGAGGCTTTCACTGAGAGGGGCACATATGCCTTCTTCTTGCGCTTCCCTTCCGCTCTGGTCGCCTTGACAATCGCAAGATGTTCAACCTCTGTGGGTGTGAATGCGAGAAGAACATGAGATGCTTCAGACGTGGTGGCAGCATTCTCAACCTGGCAGAGTTTTAATTGTGACTACAAATGTGTTAGCACATGCTGACTGGGCAATCGAGTGAAAGGATGTCAAAAGTTACCTTCAACGTCAGGAACACTTTGACGATGGGACCGGTCAGGTCGATCTGCAGGCATTTACAATTGTGGTAAATGTGGGGCTCATTATCGCTATGAAGATAGAGATGCATGCTTTGCCATACACAGGAGAAAACGTGAAGTACCTAGTAATAGTAATATGTTTGCTAAATATAGATAAAATGTTCTTCTTTCCCACCCCCAAGCAAAAAAGAAAAGTTTAGGGCGAGTTTCTTTAGCACTCGACCTCGCTCTCTTAAAGCCTAAAATCGAACCGCCCTAATCCATAGCGACAGATCCTTCAAAACGCACCAATCAGTTCAGATCCTTCTATTACAGCAGACCATTTCGATTAAAAATCACAAGCTGTTCGCCAATTCATCAGAAAAGAAACAAAAGGGTCCAGATTTGAGTAATTCAACTGGAAAGAGCGAGCGGTTGTATGTTACCCTTTTCTCGGCGGAGACGACCCGGATGCCATCTTCCGGCACCGGCGGCGAGGAGTAGGCGGCGGCGGCAGCGGCGGCGGTGGCGGCGACGGCGAAAAGGAGGAGGACGGTGGTGGATAGGGGTGGGAGGGGCGGCGCCATCGTGGTCGTCGTCACCGGCGACCTGACGACGGACTATATGAGATCTATGCCTATGCTAGGTCTTTCTTCTTTCTAAATAAGAAAAAAAAAGTTGACTTCTATCTTGAATACCCCTCTCAAGTCTCAACCGTGTATCATGGATCCCATGGTTCTGGCGTGCCATCGCGGGTCTGCCTGGGTCTGAAGTCTGCCTAGGGTTGCGATTTTTTTATTTTTTCCGAATGTTTGTACACTTATACTTAAAGCGCTGAGAATGAGCGCTTCCTCAGCCACACCATGTCACGCTTTCGGTAAAGTGGTTCTTCGTAAAATTTGAATGTATACTATATATTATAGCGGAAAGATTTCGCGACGCCGGACGATACCGCATGCAGTTGTTCAGAAAGAAAAATAGTATGGCTCGCCATTCGGTTCTAGGCGTTCGCATCGCCCGTCTGTCCATTCTTGTTCACGTGTGCCGTTGCCGTCCATTCGTTTCCCTTCGTAGGGGCCGTCGCCTTCCGTTGCCTCGCGTCGATTGAAGTAACAACGGTTGATAACGCGTCATTATTTTCCACTTCTCCCGCTATGTGCATCCGGTCTTCATTCTTGGCCCGCCCGATCGGTGTCGCTTTATCGCCATCGGGACGTGGCGAGAGCCCATCCGTTGTTAGCTCGCCTCGCGTGTTCCGCCAACTGCTCTTATCGCGAGGCTCGCTTTTGTTCACATCGCTTGCTTTTTTGCGCATCGCTAGCCACTAATAGGGAGAGGCCTTCCATGGCGTGCTTCTTCGTGATGCTTTTTTTGGTTCCCCGTCGTTCTCCCGTTCGATTCCGATCGTGAGCTCTTCCGGCTTCAACCGACGGTCGGTGTTCCTGATTTTGGCCATCTGGTTTCACCACGCCGATCTTCCCGATTTGGTTACAAATTGTTTCGGTACATGATCTATTACTACCGGTTTTTTGCCTCAATAGCTCTTGTTCTTACTATTCTGATTTTGATTTGGTGTTAGGCGATTGCTTTGTTATGTTTTTTGCGGTTGGATTATTCCCTATTGTGGGTTCCTGATGATAGCTTGTTGTTTCGTTTCCCTGTTGTTCTGTGGTCTCTCATCTTGTTGTGCTTGCCGGCCCTGCGTCGCTTGCTCTCCGTTCTCCTGCTACCTCGGCGTCGGTGCTTCCAGCTTAGGTTGTTTTTTTGGTTTGGTTTTGCTCTATTTCCCTTTCCGGTGTTTCGCCGTTGTTTTATTTGTGGTGGTGGTTTGCTGCCTGTAGGGATGGTTCTGGCCTTTGGTCTTGCCGTCCACCTGTGGAGCGCCCTTCCCGCTGTGCTTCGTTTCCCTGCGCCGGCCAGCCGTTGTCCTCGTGATGTTTATTTAATCACTACTCTGGCCAGTAGGATCAGAACGGTAAGAAGAACAACAATCTAGCCAGTAGAATCAGTGATTAAATAAATAGAATGAGAGGAGTAGTAAGAACAATCTAGCCAGTTGAATCCTCGTGATGTTTATTTAATCACTATTAGGAATTAGAATTAACAAAGCTTTTATGCTTCTTCGTTTTGTTCTTCCTTGGTTAAATTGTATATCCTCCAACACAATCCAAGGCATCCTGATTTGAATCACCAAGCGATTCTATCGAAGGAATTATCTAGGTTTGTGAATGATTCTCCTCATCACCAAGCACCTGTTGGAGAGGTGGTTATATATTATTTGTTTCTTACTTTCCTTTCTATCGCTTATTTTTTATGCTTTAGCACAAAAGATTCTTATTAGTTCTTCTCTAGGCTAATTAGCTTCCGTGTTTTGTTATAGCATTCTGGTCTCCCACCAATGTCTGAAGCTCAGGCTCAAGCTCTTGAAATAAACACTTGTGATCTAATGGCAAAGCTTGCTGAGTTAAGAACTATGTCAAATGTTCATGGCTTTTGTGCTAACAATGTGGATATTACTGCTAGAAATGAGGCCCAAGTGGCCCATTTATCTCTAATGCCAAAGCTACAAAGAATAATACCATATTGCTATTTGAGAGAGGAGAATGCCAATTTAAAAGGGAGAGCTCCCACCATGCCTTGTAATGAGGCATATGGAGGGTGAGGAGCATGGCTAAAGTCACACGCGCACGCGTATTTCGCGAATTACCACGTATTTCCGCGTATTTTTCTCGCGTGACTTGTGACTTGTGATGGTCGCGAGTCGTTGTGCCGTGGATTAAATTCCTGGCACGTTTAAACCCTTTTATTTTTCGGTTTCTCTCCATTATTAGTGAATTAATGGTGTCAGTTTCTAATAGAAACAGTCGTTTGAATGACTAGCGTTACTAGCATTTAATGGTGTTATAATGGTCAATTTATTGACCATTACTCGTGCGAGGCTATAAAATCTAGAGACGTCCAGACAGATGGAGCTTTTTGTCTCTTGCACTCGCGTTCATCCATCGTGATTTGTGTTGCGTCTTCGCGGTTGCGCCGTTCTTCATCGACCTTCCTCTCGGCGTGCACCGCGAGGCAAGGAGAGCGGATCTCTCGAACCGTTGTCGCCGCGAGAACACGCACGGGGGCGGCAATAAGGTTTTTGGGCAGCGCATTGCGCGACCGCTGGAGTTCTTCCTCTTCGACGTCGACTACTTCCACTACAGGCGATCGCTCGAGTTCTCCCTCCTCGATGTCGACTACTTCCACTACAGGCGATCGCAACTGCGCTGTTTTTTTCCTTCCACAAGCCCTACGTAAGAATTGTTTTTTCCTCTGTTCGTCGCGTGCGTGACGATGCTCGATCTATTTTGTAGTAGCATGTTTCGGTGTTTCGTGAAACCGACAAGTAAATTTGTAAGTCTAGGGGCCGCGCGTTCCCTCTCCTTGAATGGTTGACTCAGTGAGCCCAAGGTGTATACTGGTTCGGGCTGAACATCCCTACTTCCAGTTCATGTGGTGGTTATGTATTGCTCGGGGTGCAGAAGACTGCATGGGATTACAAGCGAGGGCCAAGGACCGGCCTTGAGCGCCTCATCTGAGTGGAAGAGCTCGGGAGCTCGGGAGAAGCTAAAGGTTCAAAGCTGTAGGAGCATTTGAGTCGTTGTTCGATTGATTGGTTCGCTCGATCGACCCCTCTCCCTGAGGGTCCTGCCGCCCTTTATATAGGCAAAGAGGGCAGGTTACACGGGAGTTTGGAAAAGAAAAATAGGGGTATGCTACGCCTGGGAGTCCTGGTCTTCGGTCTTGATGGCTGATAGGTTCCTGTTTATCCCATGTTGGGTTGGTAGACGCAACGGGCAGCATTCCGTCGGGAAGGTGCGCTGACTCTGCCGCTCAAGGCTTGTCGACGCCGACGCCACACAGCTGGCTCTGGCGTTGCCTCGAGGGAGCTGCGTCTCTCCACCGCGCTCGACGGGGTGAAGGGACTGACGCTTGACTTTGCGGCCCTCAGTGCCTTGGGAAGGAGCCACCGCCCGCTTTGGGAACCGAGAGCCGCCGGGTCACAAACCGTGTGAGTGTAAGAACTTAAGTATAAATCATTCATCTGCACTTGCACGGGAAAGGAGTGTTCCCGACCAACTATGGATCGCACCGCATGGGCACTTCCTTCTACCGCGAAGTACTACTTAGCAACCGTAGCCGCTGGGGCGTAGGCCATAGCGCTTGGGTCGAGAGGGTTACCGCTAGGGGGAACCGAGTAGTCGGCCGGGTCACCGACCCGTGTGAGTGTGTGAACTTGCAGCCCCCGAGCGGTACGTGGGGTCCAAACTGTGGCCGCCACGCAGCGCTTGAACTCGGAGGGGTAGAAGATTCGTGCGGGAACGAGAAAAAGTTTTAGGGATAGAATCGCATTAACTTTTTTATTCCTGGTGCTGGAGACGTCGTGGCTATTGGGCCCATCGCCACCTTCCACCGGATGGCGAAGCACGGGCCTTCGCCACCTCGGAGCTGGCCGCGTCTGCCCGAGCCTTTTTTCGCCATATGCGCTTTCGGTCGGCCGGAGCCAAACCGAAGGGTCGTCTTGCGCCTGTCAAGCGGTGTCCTTCCGCTCGTTGTCGTCGCTGTTTTAATGCGGCGGGATTTAATGCGAGTGGGGGAGTGGAGAGGGCACGTCCCGTCCGCAGGGCGCGGAGTTAATGCGCGTGCGGCGCACGGCCCGACGCGTCGCCCGCTTGGACCGCTCCGCCCTGCCTCTATAAATACGGCATGGGGGGCGTGAGGGCGACCACGCCTTGCCATTTCCTTTGCTTCTCCGCCGCCCCGTGCCTTTCTGCAACGCGAGAGGGAGAGGTTCTTGCATCTCGAACGACGGATGGCGAGCGACGGCGATGACCGGAGGGCCGGCAAGCGGGCGGCAGTGGCAGACCCGCGGGGTTTGGACCCCAGGAGGCCCCGCACCGACGCCAGGTCCTCTGTGGCCGCGGCAAGGGGTGCGATCACCCTGCCGTCATCTAGGTTCCGCATCTGGAACCCTCTTCTGCCGTGAGTCTCCTTCACTTGGCCTCAGGATGGCCTTGACTTTGTTTTGCTGACGTTGAGCTACTTTTTGTTTCTTCCAGCCGCTTCGCTCGACTTGGCTACCACGGCCAAGACCAAGGCCGACCATTTTGATGGAGGCGGACGCCGTCGGAGCCACTTCTGTTGCTCCTCCGCCCGCCTTGGGCAACCCACTGCAGCTGGAGCCCGAGCGGCGGATATGGGGCCGAGCCGACATGGCCGCAAGCCTCCTTCAACGCCCAGCCGCAATAAACCGCCGCCACAGAGGCGGAGGCGTTGTGGCAGCAGGCTTGGGTCCGAGCCGTTGACGGGGAGCTCGCGAGGGCGCGAGGAGGCATCGCCTCGCGGGCTTGCGCCGAGGTCGCCGAGGAGGAACTCGCGAGGGCGCGCGAGGAGGCGTTATTCTGGGTCGCGTCTGAGGCCGCCGAGGCGAGCCGGGCGAAGATGCACGAGGAGCGCCGGTCTCACGCGAGAACCTCTGGCGATGTTCCGCCAAATTTTCGAGATGGGTAGGAGCTCGAGCTCTGGGGTGAGGCTGAACGAAAGTGGCTGAGCGCATCGCGTCCGAAGACACCTTCGGCCTCACTTCAGCGACCGACGCTTTGCCGACTTGCCTCAGACCTTGAACGAAAGCTGTTCGCCGCGAGGGCGGGAAGTCGCCATTCCGGCGACGGAATACGTCTTGGCTTTCTTCTGCGCCCGGCCGTGACGCCTCCTTCGACCCGATGGCGACCGATCTGCGTTTAATCGGCGACCAGCCTCATGGCGAGAGCACGCAGCTACTGCGAGACAAGGGCGAAGTGGCTACACGTCGGAGCCCAGGACGCGGACGACAAGGGCGACTATAACTCCGACGATGACGCCAGGGGTTAGGAGCCTTCTAGTCGCCCGCGTTTAACTTTTGCTTCTGTGTGATGTAATGTATATACAATATATGTTATGGGAGCTATGCTCGATATTTTGCGTTTTTTCTCTGTCGTGAGCACTCGTCGAACGACCGTAGCCCTCAGGAACCACTGGGGTTGTTCGAGCGTAGGTCGGAGCGCTAGCACTTTGAGGAAAACACAAAAGATAGCAAGGGACTTAGCAGCCCCAAAAGTGTGTCCCCGATCGATCATGGACCACTCCGCATGGGCACTTCCTTCTCCCGCAAAGCACTACTTCGTAACCGTAGCCACTGGGGCGTAGGTCGTAGCACTAGGGTCGAGAGGGTTACCGCTTGCAAGGTCCCGATGGTCGGTCGGGGCGCCGACTTGGATGAGTATGCAAACGAGTAGCCCCCGAGTTGCACGTGAGGACCGAGACGTGGTCGGTACGCAGCGCTTTGAACTCAGAGGATTTAGTGGAAACGTGAGGATCAAAATGAAATTTAGGGATAGAATCTCCTTAACTTCTCAATATTCCACGCGTTAGACAAAATGTTGCCCTCGGCATCTTCGGGTCGAAAGGTGCTGAGTCGAAGGACCTCCGCGACGGTGAAGGGGCCTTCCTAGGGAGAAGACAACTTGTGCCTATCCTTGTTGGACTGAACCTAGCGCAGGACCAGGTCGCCAACGTTGAAGGACCTTCCGTGGATCTGCCGACCGTGGTAGCATCGCAGCGTCTGCTGGTACTTGGCCGATCGCAGGATGACCACATCGTGCGCCTCGTCGAGCTGGTCTATGGCGTCTTGCTGCGCGTCGAGCCCCTGTGCCTCGTCGAAGGCTTGTAGTCTTGGGGCGCCAGACGTGTCGGTCGGCAGGCGACTTCAAGACTCTAACACCATAAAGAATGGTGTAAACCCGGCCGACCGAAGTTTGTGGTCCGCAGCTCCAGAGAACGGAGGGCAACTCTTGGCCGCTAATCGTTCCGCGAATTTCTTCGCCGATCAAGATTCGCGCTTGAGCCCTGGAGGATCGTGCCGCTTTGCCGCTTCCGCCGTTGGTCCGCGGATGGGCTACAGCCGCCCAGTCGATGCGAATGTTGAAGTCATCGCAGAACTCGAGGAACTCTTTCTCCGTGAACTGCATTCCGTTATCGGTGATGATGGAGTTCGGGACTCCGAACCAATAGACGATGTCGCGGAAGAAGTTGGCCGCCTGCAACGAGGTGATGGTGGCGACCGGCTTCGCTTCTGTCCACTTGGTGAAATTGTCCACCGCGACGAGCAGGTGGGTCAAGCCCCCGGGCGCCTTTTTGAAGGGCTCGAGCAGATCGAGTCCCCAAACAGCAAATGTCCATGTGATGGGGATCGTCTGCAAGGCTTGTGCCAGAAGATGCGTCTACCGGGCGAAGAACTGGCATTCTTCGCAAGTGCGGACGATTTGCTCGGCGTCGGCCACGGCGGTGGGCCAGTAGAAGCCTTGCCGAAAGGCTTTCCCTACGAGGGACCGTGGTGCGGCGTGGTGACCGCAAATTCCGGCATGGATGTCGAAAGTTGCTTCCCTTGGTCGGCCAGATGCACTCGAGGACCCGGAGGACTCCTCTTCAGAGGTCTTCTCCGACCAGGACGAAGGATTTCGCCTACCGAGCGAGGCGCCGGGCCTCGGTCGGGTCGGTAGGGAGTGATCCATCAGTCAACCGTCGATGAAGGGCTTCCTCCAGTCGGAGTCGACCATTAGCGCGCTGCGGCCCGACCCAGACGGTTCCGCGTCCGACCGTTCGCCAGTCGGAGCGATCGCGCCCAGAGAATCGGTCGGCGGCTCCGCTGGCAAGTCCAGTCGGACGGAAGATTCGCGGAGGTCGGAGACGAAGATCCCAGGTGGGACCGGTCCTTTGCTTGAGGCGAGATTAGCCAGGTAGTCGGCCTCACCATTGAAGCGTCGATAGCTATGGTGAAGCTCAAAACCCTTGAACCTTTCCTCGAGCTTGCGCACCTCTTGGCAGTATGCTGCCATGCGGGCGTCACGAGGCTCCAAGGCCTTCATAACTTGGTCGACGACGAGCTTGGAGTCGCCATGTACGTAGAGCTGGCGCGCGCCGAGGTTGGCAGCGATCCGGAGACCGTTGACGAGGGCTTCGTACTCGGCGACGTTGTTGGTTGCGTCGAAGAGGAGTCGGATGGCGTACAGGAGCTTGTTTTCGAGCGGAGAAACAATGACGACTCCAGCACCTGCTCCATTCTTGGTGTAGGATCCGTCGAAGTACATCTCCAATACTCAGGGTCTTCAAGCGCCGGTGGCGCCTGGGCTTCGGTCCACTCGGCGATGAAGTCGGCCAAGACCTGTGACTTGATCACCATCCGGGGGACGTACGATATGTCATGGCCGTTGAACTCAAGCGCCCACTTGGCTATTCTTCCTGAAGCGTCGCGGTTGTGGATGATCTCACCGAGTGGCGAGGAGGTCACCACGGAGACGGGATGCCGGTCGAAGTAGTGGACCAACTTTCTCTTCGTGATGAGCACCGCATAGAGCAACTTCTGCACCTGCGGGTACCGAGCCTTGGACTCGGAGAGCACTTCACTGATGAAGTACACTGGCCATTGTACCTTGAGCACATGGCCTTCTTCGGCTCGCTCCACAACAAGCACCGCGCGAACGACCTGGGTCGTGGCGGCAATGTAGAGGAGGAGCGGTTCTTCTGGCGCCGGGGTGACCAGCACCGAGGGCGAGGTCAGGAACGCCTTCAGTCGGTTGAGGGCTTCCTGTGCCTCCTGGGTCCAGCTGAAATGATCGGACTTCTTGAGCAGCTTCTAGAGCGGCATTCCGCGTTCACCAAGGCGAGACACGAAATAGCTCAAGGCTGTAAGGCATCCGGTCAGCTTCTGGACCCTTTTCAGGTCGTCCACCGGGCCCATCTTCATGATCGCAAAGATCTTCTCCCGATTGGCTTCGATGCCACGCTCGGAGATGATGAAGCCGAGTAGCTTTCCTTTGGAGACCCCGAAAACACACTTCTCGGGGTTGAGCTTTATACGAAATCATCGGAGGTTCGCAAAAGTCTCCTCTAAGTCGGCGACGAGATCATCGGCCTTCTTAGTCTTGATGACAATGTCGTCGACGTACGCCTCAATGTTACGGCCGATTTGGTCGTCGAAGCACGTTTGCATACATCGCTGGTATGTAGCACCCGCGTTCTTTAGACCAAATAGCATCGTTACGTAACAGAATGAGCCGAACGGAGTGATGAAAGAAGTCGCAAGCTGGTCGGACTCTTTCATCGCTATCTGGTGGTAGCCCGAGTAGGCATCCAGAAAGGACAGGGATTCGCACCCTGCGTGGAGTCGACGACTTGGTCGATGCGGGGCAATGGAAAAGGGTCCTTGGGACATGCCTTATTCAGGCTCGTGTAGTCAACACACATTCTCCATTGCCCAGATTTCTTTTTTACAAGGATAGGGTTGGCAAGCCACTCAGGTGGCGCACCTCTTTTATAAACCCTGCCGCCAAAAGCTTAGCGATCTCCCCTCCTATGATCTTGCGCTTCTCCTCGTCGAAGCGGCGCAAGCGCTGGGCGACCGGCCTTGAGTCGGGTTAGATATTCAAGGAGTGCTCGGCAACTTCCCTTGGGATGCCTGGCATGTCGGAGGGCTTCCATGCGAAGACATCTTGATTGGCGCAGAGGAAGTCGACGAGCGCGCCTTCCTATTTAGCGGGGAGCGTGGCTCTGACCCGCACGGTCTTGGCCGGATCCTCGAGATCGACCACGACCTCCTTCGTGTCTCGGCGGACTTGAAGGATCCCGCCCCGACTTGCCGAGTGGGCGCACTTGAGGTTTCCCTCCAGAGGTTTTCGAGCTCTACGGACGCGATGATCGCCGATGCCGGCGCAAGCTGCTTTCGCTTTCGCGAGTTGTAGGCAAGCTGAAGACGCGCCACGGTGATCACTCCCGTGGTCGGCATCTTCACTTGAGGTAGGTGTAGCTGGGGACCGCCATGAACTTGGCGTAGTATGGCCTCCTGCATGGCGTGGTAGGAGCCAGAAACCCCACAACCTCAAAGGTGAGGGTTTCAAGCGGAAGTTGTCCGTGCTCGAAGGTGACGGTGTCGATCCGCCCGAGAGGGTAGGCTTATCGCTAGGGACGACGAGTGGAAGGTGCCTTGCTCGCCGGAGACTCGAGCAAGGATCCCCATGGCGTCGAGGGTCTCAACATACAGGATGTTGAGGCCGCTGTCGCCATCCATAAGCACCTTGGACAGGCGCTTTGGCCCCACGATGGGGGGACAACCAGGGGATATCTTTCTGGTTGGGAACGTGGTCAGGGTGGTCGGTCCGATCAAAGGTGATCGGGGTCTCCGACCATCGGAGGTACTTCGCGGCGGGGCCATGTGGACCTCGCGAAGGCGAAGCTTGAGCCGCCGCTTGTCGGTCAGAGCACGCCGCCCGCCAAAGATCATGAGGCATTGCGGGTTCCGGAACTCGCGGCCCGCCTCCTTTTTCCCAAGATTCGAGCGTGTCCGCTTCTTGCCTTTGCCCGCGTGGGGTTCAAATGAAGCGCCAGTGGTCTCGCAGCCCCGGTACTGTGCTTGATGGGGTACCGTGATGCGGACACGGCCGCCCATCACTTTCGAAGTGGTCGAGACTTCGCTGCGCTTTCGCCGCCGCTAAGGCGGTGGCGGCGGCGACCACATGGTTTTCGGCCTTTGCTTCCCTTCCGCTTTCGCTTGTCAGAACGGTCGGAGGGGGAAGCGGCGTCGGGACCGGACTCCCGCTTGGCCTTCCCCTTGTCGAAGATGGCCCCCACAGCCTCCTCGCCGGAGGCGTGGTTGGTGGCGATGTCCAGGAGCTCCTTGGTGGTCCTGGGCTTGGCGCAGCCCAGCTTGTGGACCAGAGCTTTGGAGGTGGTGCCGTAGATGAACGCCTCGATGACGTCGGCGTCGCAGATGTCGGGGAGCTCGTTGCATTGTTGGGAGAAACGCCGGATGTAATCCCGAGAGTCTCCTTGGTCGCTGCCATGACCCTTCAGTCCCAGGAGTTCCAGGCGCTGCCAGGTGCCTCGAAATTACCGACGAAGAGATTCTTCAGGTCGGCCCAGTTCCTAATGGTGTTTGTGGGCAGGTACTCGAGCCAGGCTCGAGCCGAGTCCGCGAGGTAGATGGGGAGGTATCGATGATAAAAGATCATCGATTGCTTCTCGCAAGATGCGAGCCAGAGTCTTCCAACCAGACATCGGGTTTGTCGCCCAATGTACTTGGCGATGTTGACGGTGCCCGAATCTGGCAGGAAATCTGCGTTGTGGATCTCCGGCAGAATGCCCGAGGGCCCGCCGCCGGGCTTGGGTCTGCGGTGGTGGCGCCGATCATATCCACGGCCCGAGATTGAGCCGCTTTGCTATCGCCTCCTTCTGCGCCGAGGGTGGCGCGAACGTCACTGCTGCCGCCAGCGCCGGGCGACTGGGTCGCGAGGCCTGGGCCGCCGAGGTTCGGCGCTGTCTTTCACGATCCTCGCTGGTCCCGGCGGCGCAGCTCGGTGGCCGGAAGAAGCCCCGAGTGGTGGGAGCCGAGCCCTAGATGTGTTGTACGACAAAGACGCTTCCACCAAATTTCAGAGGTTACGCACGCGTGGCCTTGGCCTCCGGGTCTTCGCTCGGGGATGCCGCGGAGCGGCATTGCTTCGCGGTGACATTCTGGCCGCGTGGGGAAGAACAAGACCGCTGCACCCTCGCCATTTGATGTTGTACTGGCGGTACATGCCTTGCTGCTGGCCAAAGGTGAGGGCGCAGTCGACTCGCCTCCAGTCACCGAGCTTGTCAAGCTTGCCTTTTGGGCCTCCAGCTCATCGTCTTCGCGGGCTGGAGCTCTTGGCGAGCCTCGAGGCACTCAGCGCTCTGGCTGGTGTTCGCCTCCGCGCGCTGCTACCGGAGGATAACCTTGAGCCTTCAGGTTGCAAATGTCGCTTCAAGGCCGCCATGTTGCACTCATGGAGTACGACCCGTCGCTGGCTGGTGCTCGTGGTCTGAGCTGGAGCCGTGGTTGGAGGAGTCCTTCAAAGAAGTCGGGACGGAGGCCGACTGTAGCCAGTATCGCCACGAGTGCGAGCCCTTGGGCGCGCCGCGCCGCCAGGCTCGAGCTAGCTGCCGCCAGAGATGGAGCAGCGCGCGATGGGCTCCGGCGTCGGGGCCCGCGAGGAGGCCTCGAGCCGGAGGTTGCCAAGGGCGTTGGCAATGTAGTCCAGGCTCTCGACGGATGCCTGGTCTTGAGAGGGGGCGGGGACGAGCACGAACTCTCCCGCTGGAGTGGCGACAACGTCGAGGGCGCCGAAACGGATCCAGCTCCTCGACGCTAATGCGTCATCGCGGGTGAAGGAAGCCATCAAGGAGGTGACTGGGAATCCGGAGATCACGAAGATGACGCGCGAAGGCCCCTACCTGGCGCGCCAACTGTCGGTGTTTCGTGAAACCGACAAGTAAATTTGTAAGTCTAGGGGTCGCGCGTTCCCTCTCCTTGAATGGTTGACTCAGTGAGCCCAAGGTGTATACTGGTTCGGGCTGAACGTCCCTACTTCCAGTTCGTGTGGTGGTTATGTATTGCTCGGGGTGCAGAAGACTGCACGGGATTACAAGCGAGGGCCAAGGGCCGGCCTTGAGTGCCTTGTCCGAGTGGAAGAGCTCGGGAGCTCGGGGGAAGCTAAGGGTTCAAAGCTATAGGAGCGTTCGAGCCGTTGTTCGATTGATTGGTTCGCTCGATCGACCCCCCTCCCTGAGGGTCCTGCCACCCTTTATATAGGCGAAGAGGGCAGGTTACACGGGAGTTTGGAAAAGAAAAGTAGGGGTGTGCTACGCCTGGGAGTCCTGGTCTTCAGTCTTGATGGCTGACAGGTTCCTGTTTATCCCATGCTGGGTTGATAGACGCAACGGGCAGCGTTCCGTCAGGTTGGTGCGCTCCTGCCCTCTGCGTGCTTGTCAGACGCTGACGCCGTCACGCTGCGCTCTGGCGTTGCCTCGGGAGGGAGCGCGTCTCTCCACTGCGCCTGACAGGGTGAAGGGACAGGCGCTTGACTTTGGCGGCCCCCTGGCTGCCTTGGGAAGGAGCCACCTGCCCCAACATGGCCGTCGTGTCCACGGGGCAGGTGACCAGCTTGAGGTCGACCGGCGATGTGGCGAAGGTCGCTGAGTTGGATCTCGTTGGGGCCCCGACCTGAGGCCAGGTCAGGGCCTGCAGGTGCTCCTGACCTGAGGCCAGGTCGGAGCCTTCGGGGGCGCCCGACCTAAGGCCAGGTCGGGGTGCCCCTGGAGGGCTTGATCAGGGTCGTGGGTCCTTCGTGACCCAATAAAGCCTTCGACCTGAACTGGGCCTGAGACGGCCCATTTAGTGTTCCGGCCAATATTCAGTGATAATCTCATCTGTGAGGGGCGGAGACTTTGGTAATACCCCCTCCAGCACTTTGTATCGCTGCCAATCTCGCTGCCATGTCCGAACGACTAAGAGAGAAACGATCTTGAAATAGATGTATACCTTGCTGTGGGGTACCCCTAGTATAAGTATTCGTCACATGTGGTGCCTGCTATTTTGCCTGTTGTCTTTAATCATTTTGGAAATTAGCTTAATATTCAAATCTGAAACAAAAATAATACCTAGATTTCCTTCAATTACTAGCCACGCTTTTGAGTCCACATACTCCAGTATTCCAGAATCACCTCAGCGATAGCTTTTTCCCATTATGTATTGCTAGATACCTTATCTTATTTTCTATCTATTTTAGAATGTGAGTATTTGTAGGAATGAGATCGACGCGAAAAAAAGTGTTTCAGATAATGCCAGCAACCAAAGATTGGAATTGTTCCCCATATATTTTTATTTATGACATCAATCATTTTGTTTTCGGCTTTTTCATTATGAGTTGTTCTTGTGTACAGTTCTCTTGGGTGGAAACGAGGGGATGCCCTTCACATGCCAATGTGCAGTTTTAGTTTCCTCAAAAGAGAATATTTTGTCGATTTTTACTTTTCGATTTATACGCATCCATCAGTTTTTTTTCCTTCTTATGCATAAGAGACTTAGTGCTTTTTTTAGGCTTTAGACCAAATCACAGTTTTGTTTTTGCCTTTACGCACTCTCCCTCAATTTGTGGTATTTAAAAAGAATAGTCAATTGTTGTTCTATCATAGGAGATTTGGCCCTGATCGTGTTTCCTTTCCATTACTGAATTGCAGTCTAATTGTTACTCTCTTACATGATGGCTCAACATTAGCTCTATTGTTCATATGCAGTTCTGACTTCTATTGTGAAGATGACATGCCTTATGCTCAGGCTATTGACTACCATACACTATTTACACTCTCCTTGATAAATCTTTCTAGATCATACATGATGCTCACAGCAATAGGCATCGTTTATTACATAAATGGATTTGTATATTAAGCTTCTTTTGTTCGGTCATCAATCACCATGAACCATCATCCATTTCCTATGTTGTGTATTACCTCGTTTGCTTTGTGATATCGCTATTATGCTCATTGTTCATAACACATTCTAATTAAATCAATAGTTAGGAACGAGCATATATTCTTGCACTTTATCTCTTGCCTCTGTCCATTTTTATAGCCATGAGACAAGCACCCGAGGCAATGCAAATGCTTCTCTGAATTCACATGCAACCAAAATTGAAATTCTCCACACCCTGCCATTGTGGTGATTCAGGTAGTGTGTCTGATGCTCAACTCTCCTATGTATTGTCACTACATTTTCTTTTTTATGAGCTAATTAAATTGTTTCTCTATAATGAAGGTGTAGATTATGAATACATGGCAACGACACGGACCGATCCAAGTTAGCAGGAGAAATTTTCTGTGCTATACAGTCCTAATCTCATTTTCTGTGCTATACTATGACAAAGTCGAGAAAACAAAACTACAAAGGATCTACTTTCAGTTTTGCTTAGACCAAATAATTCAGAGGCACGCTAACTTCTTAAAATCACTAAACTGTATTATATAGATTGGATTTGCAAAACAATGTTGGATGCAACTATTTTCTACAGCAGTCAAGTACATGCGTCCAATGGGCCAACCAGTGTTTTCTTCATTGTTGTGTACATCCCGAGAATGCTTCCTTCTACCGTTTGGCACAGTTTTGCATCTTATTTTGTTGTACAATGCCTTTAGTAGACATTTTGCTATTCTGGGTTACATAGAGATGATAGATGCAAGAAGGCCAAATTTTGTTGCTTTCGCATATCCATGAGGCCTGCTCCTAGCCTCCTACCAAAGGCCTCGTGCAATCTCTGATGAGTTCTATTTTCTCGTGGACTTTTACCGATTCACCATTGATTCATTGTTGCCTCAAGTTTTTCCTTTAAAGCTATGGTAATTTTTTTAGCAAAAGAAGCATTAAATATATCTAGATTTATATGTATTGATGCCAACAAATGGATAGCAAAAGAAAGCATTAAATACAGCTACTAATATCTTATAAAGGTCGATTTCAAGTATCCTGTCAAGAACATTTAAGGTATCCTGTTCTCATGTGGTTGCATTTTGTTTTTGGACATTTTATTTTCAAAGCTAACTTTCCCAAGTAGTAAATAACTGCTTAGCTTATAAAGTGCTATTTGGGATACTAGATTTTATATTACTGGTATTGAGCAAGACTAGCATAGAAAACTACTAATTTATATATTATCTGCTATCGGTTCTCATAAACCATGCATATTGATAACTCTAGATAATACTTGCATACATGCGAGGAAAGAGCTTCTATAAAGCACAATACTATGCTTATTGAGTTGTACTGCGGCTCTTTTCTAAGCCAATTAGTAAAATGAACACAACTATTAAAGTAGTTTGGCTGGACTTAAATAATTAAGTGGTTTCTTGTGTAATCTCAGACCCTATCTGAATAGAATCAGTTTAGAATGCATGCTTACTTCTATCTAAAGTATAATATAATGAAATCCCATCCTTTTCCACATTTTCATTGATCCCTTTTTTAAACGATTCTATAGATTGCTTCTCAGAAAGGGATCTCTACCTTTATTGCCAACGGACAGCTAAGATGGCGTTCTTAAAATTTCTTTGTGACCTTTGTTTATCTATTTATAGATTTCCAAACTTTTTTCTGGAGAATCAACTTTTTTTCTTGTTCGGAAATCCATAAAAAAGTTCTGGGGCACCGGGGTGATGGTCATGGTGAAGAAGCTCAAGCTAGACAAACTTCCAAGGGCACAGGAATGGTTGGTTGGTGAACTTGCACCAACAAAAACCTTGTGTCTATCTCTGTTCAACCATCTTCACAACAAATTTCCAATATCATTAATCAAAATTTTGGATCACTTCATATCAAAAATGTGTCTAGTTGGTCCCTAAGGACTATACAATCATATTAGAGAAGTCATTGATAAAGCTTAGCAAGTTCAACTAGCCCTTTTATCAAAATTAGCAAAAGAATTTTTGATCAAGACAAGCAATGCACCTCAATAGTTGAGTAGATCTTCAAAGAAACCGATTATTCATCTCAACAAATTTGGTCGAACGCAATAAAATTTTCATTTGAAAATGAGGTAAGTTACCATTTGTCCACCACGACCTCTAGAACGACCTCACTATACATATTTGGTACAATGATAGAATGTTGGAGACAAAGGCCTTTGTTTCTTCGAACAACTCATCCCAACCATTGTCTCTTGTATCTTGATTTTTGTGATTGTGGTTCCAATCAACCCACAAAGATAATAATATTTTGATCTTTTTTGAAGCACTGGATGATCATTAGTCTTGCCTAATAGTCGATAAAGATGCAACAAGC
Organism: Guadua angustifolia; assembly: GCA_036346375.1. NCBI lineage: Eukaryota > Viridiplantae > Streptophyta > Magnoliopsida > Poales > Poaceae > Guadua > Guadua angustifolia. The sequence continues at coordinate 152,068 of CM070507.1, read as the reverse complement.
ACAAATTCAACTTCCATTTTTCTAACAAACCAGAGGTGTTTTCGGTTGCATTATTGGCATCATCACCATATTCTCTAGTACCTCTAAGACAGTCCCACATGTAAAGAAGAACAAAGGTTTTATGATGAGCCAACTAGTATCACGGTCTTGCAAGACTAGTTTCTTGGTTTTTTCCTTCCCGTGAAAACATCACACTCCAATTTACTCAAAATATTATCATGGTGCTCTTGAGCCAATTGGTCTTCTCTTGCAAGAAGCATTCAATTGTTGACAATCAAAGATCAGAATTGAAGGAATCCAAAGAAGAGCAACATTTGGCAGTAAACAACAACTAATTGCAACCGGGGCAAAGCAATGTATGTAAAAAGCATATGGATTTTCATCTAATATTTTGCAACCCATGGAATTCTCCTCGATATTTGAAGCACCATCATATCCTTGCCCCAATCTAGACATAGATAACTCATGAGGTCAAGGTTTAGTCGATGTGACGTGTTTAAATTTGTTTGTGCAAAATCTTGTCAGGCGAGGTCAATTACCTTGGGCAATTTATGCCACCCTAATCTTGTAGAAGCTTATTGAGGTCACCGCTTGGAGGATTTAATGTTTCTCGGTACGAGTTTGTGCCAAGAGTCCACCTTGGAGCATCATCCTAATCTTGTGAAGCTTATTGGTACTGCACCATTTCAATAGCTCTGAAGCTTATTGGAGTCTTGCTTGGAGGGCGAACAGCGGTTTCGTAATGAGTTCATGCCAAGATGACTTGGAGCATCATCAGCGGTTTCTCGGTTCTGAGTTCATGCCAAGAGACTTGGAGCATCATCTTTTCGGAGTAAAAGTTCTCAGAGTAAGATTTTCGGATTTTCTGAGTGTGTGATGTTCTTATTTGTATGATATACTTCATTCCAACCTCTGCAATATACTTCATTCCAACCTCGGTTAACAATTTTAAAAAGAAGCCCAAGTATGCAAAACTAAAACAGAATGATAGATAAATATGAAGACAAACTGTGACAATAGAAAATAAATTGGGACCCCCCCCACCCACAACCAAAAAAAACTAGTCAATTGTTTTGTGATTGCTACCAGTTCTCTGTAACTTGCATGGACAATGAAGTATATGAACTATTGGACTTCCGTCCGTTGGCCCATAGCTAAATCTGGAGGAGTTTCCAATTACAATATCACAGAACTACAGAAGCCTCTGACTGGTAGTAAATGTTGGGGACAACCAGTAAAATTGCATTTTTATAGGTATTGTCTGCCAGAACCTGGGCGTTGCACTTGCACACCCTTTTTTCACTAGCAACACTAAACAAATTCAAGAACTTCCGTAAGCTGCATCATGCATGCTTATTACACATTGACTTCTTATCTTTTTATTTGAATGAGCATCAAGGATCAAGCCATCAACTATGTCTATATATATGCATGATGCATCGATGATGCTCATGTTGTGTCCTGCTTAGGTCAAGGTTTAGTCGACAGACGTGGAAGTCACAATATTCATATTTTCATTGATGGTCGATGCAATGCCTTGCTAACGGTGAGGGCAACAACCCTTCATTGGGAAAAGGAATCTTGGTAGGAAGACATGGATGTTTCATGGCATGCATGCCATATCTGTTAGACTTACTTAGTTTTATATGGTGTTGTTCTTCATTGTGCTTAGATGCGCTTTTTTGTTTAAAGGAGCACATTTCTCTATAGCTATTAGTTCGATAATACAATTTTTTAGTTGCAAAGAACATGATTCACTTGGAAAGAAGCACCGCATGTCTGTGGACAGTCCCCTTTAGATTGACAATTGTTGTTCCATTCATGTGATACTTATGATTTAGATACTTCAAGAATGTGATGGATGGCATATGATATGTAAAGGGAAAACATCAACGCAAACCAAGATGCTAATTCAAGCGGCGCTTTATGCTTGCCACATCTTTGGTTTATTCAAAAAAGAAAACTAGATGCTCTAGCTGGTTTCATGCATGAGCTACATTACCTACAATTGTACTATATATGGTTCATATCATATGACCATACTTGCCATACATGACGTTTTATCAATTGTTTTTATGTCGATCGGCGCAGCATAGCGTGCTATCTAGGCTAGTACTTATACTTAGCGGAGAGGTGGAGCTTCCTCGTACGCCACGTCACGCTTTTTACGCGAAAAAGGTCCTTCGAAATTTAAAATCACATTTAGGTCCTCCTCATTGCTTTTCGAAAAATTGAAGTGCGTTTAAGTCCCTCCACAAAAAAATCACCAGATTCGGCGACGGTTTATAGCAGTCCACAAATTGGTCGACGGATCATTAGCGACCTTTAAAAAAAACAAGAAAGCTGAAATTACGCAAAAAACAAAAAATACATTTGTTTTCTCCCAAAACAAAAAACATGATTCACCAACGGTTTATAGCAATCCACCCGGCGGTGTCCTAGCAACCCATTTAAAAAATCAAAAGAAACCAGAATTACATAAAAAAACCATTTAAAAACCAAGAAAACGAAATTGCGTAACTTTTTCCAGAAATATCCGTTAGACCAAATTTCCGCGACCGAATTTCCCAAAAATCATACAACACAACGCAGCACGTGCCCCTAACTAGTATGATCCAATCCAGACATATCTGTCTTCCCGCCTGCATCATTTTTTTCTTTCATTCAGGATAAAAATGCAGTAAGAATGTGGAGCAAATGTTTCATCCGAATCGTAAAGGGTCATCTTGTTTACATTTTAGACAAAAATATAAACTTAATTCACTTTATTTTAACCTATAAATTTTAGATCTCAAATGAAGCTAGAATCACCCAACAAATACCCTGGTGGTACCGTAGTCCGTAGGCAATGAAGCAAGCGAACTGCTTGATGCCAGCAGTGCTGGCTGCCCAAACCAAGCGACGGACACGCGAGAATAGGCTTCAGAGATGGCCCTAATCAAATTTCCCTTCAGCAATCGTCTTTAGCGCACACGATTTCGCAAAGCATTACAACCCAATCTGCAACTCAATGTTCAAAAAACGTTGCTCAAAAGAAAAATGATCACAATCACACAGAACTAAATCAAACAAATCAAAAAAGTGAAGTAATGTTTTCTAGGAACCGCCCAATCACAGCTTAGATGAGAAATCTAGTTAAAACATACAGCAAATATGTCTACAAAACCTAGTTAAGAAATTACAGTACAGTAAATAGGTGATGATTGATGTCCTATGTCTACGAAACATACAGCAAATATGTTAAGCTTACCACATACAGAAAAAATGTCTTATTCTTTTTTCTTATCTTTTCTTTCCACATCTCCGATTTTTAAAAAGACTGTGATTATTCTGTAAAGAACAAAACTTAAGTTTTATCAGTAAGAATGGTAACAAGGTCCCCCACTACACACTCAAGAATGACATTCAGTTTTGGCTTTAACAAATGGTCAGGCTTACTTCATAAGAAACCTTTACTTTTCTATACCACACTTTTTGGAGCTTTATGCTCACAATTTTAGGAGGAGTTTCCAATTACAATATCACAGAACTACAGAAGCCTCTGACTGGTAGTAAATGTTGGGGACAACCAGTAAAATTGCATTTTTATAGGTATTGTCTGCCAGAACCTGGGCGTTGCACTTGCACACCCCTTTCTTTTCACTAGCAACACTAAACAAATTCAAGAACTTCCGTAAGCTGCATCATGCATGCTTATTACACATTGGACTTCCTTATCTTTTTTATTTGAATGAGCATCAAGGATCAAGCCATCAACTATGTCTATATATATGCATGATGCATCGATGATTGATCAAACAAAGGAAACAACTGAACAAGTGTAGCTGTGTTAGTACAAACAACTAAGAGTCTAAGACAAGCCAATAAGCCATTACTTACTACTCTGCAGGTTGCACCGTTGCAGACTTGCAGGCAGTAGTGCAGCACTCGCGGCGTCGTGCGTCGCGGCGTCGCGCAGTGCGGGTCGCGCCGTCGTGGCCTGGACGAGTGGACGAGAGATGAACGGCGAACTCCCTCGCGCTTGCGCAGTCGAGCGTCAATCGAAGCGTCGGCAACGCAAACGGCAGTCCAAGCGAACGCGACGGTCAGCCTCCCAGTCCCAGGACTCCCAGCAGGCCAACAATGTGTATAACATACTCTACGGCCCACGCCCGGTATACATGAATACATGAAACTCTACGGCCCACGCCCCGGGCTGAAGCCCACCCAGCCATGGGCCTAAATCCGCCCCTGGTTGTGTCTGTTTAGGCTGAAGGTTTAGTCCGACAAAAGTGTTTAAATTTGTTTGTGCAAAAATCTTGTAGGCTGAGGTCAATTACCTTGGGCAATTATCCCACCCTAATCTTGTGAAGCTTATTGGGTACTGCTTAGAGGACGAACAGCGGCTTCTCGTGTACGAGTTCAAGCCAAGAGGCAGCTTGGAGCATCATCTTTTCAGGAGTAAGTTCTCGGATTTTCTCTTGTGTGATGTTCTTATTTGTATGATATACTTCATTCCAACCTCTGCAATGGAATTTACGAATGAAGGTTGCGCTTGAGGCTCCCAAAGGACTCGCTTTCCTGCATAGTGATCAGGCTAAAGTTATTTACCGTGATTTCAAGACCTCCAATGTTCTCTCGACTCGGTGTACAGTACTTACAGCTCAGATGAGCTATGATCTAAAGGTTTTTTGTCGTTGTTTGAATGCTTACAGGAATATAATGCTAAACTCTCTGATTTTGGCTTCGTAAAAGATGGTCCAAGTGGTGATAAAAGTCATGTCTCCACAAGGGCCATGGGGACGCAAGGATATGCTGCCCCTAAATATCTGGTGATAGGTAATCTTCGTAACATGCCTTACCAGCCAACTATTGTTTGACTATTGTTTTCATGCATTTTAGTGAAAGAGGATATTACTTGATTGTGCTGAAACAGGGGGGAAATGAATCACCGTTCTTTTTTAGCATTGTCTTCATAACTATTTTTGATGTTCCATGTTCAAGAACAGCACCACTCACAAGTCACAATATTCATATTTTCTGTTGATGGCTGATGCAATGCCTTGCTAACAGTGGGGCAACAACCCTTCATTGGGGAAAAGGAATCTTGGTAGGAAGACATGGATGTTTCATGGCATGCATGCCATATCTGTTAGACTTACTTAGTTTTATATGGTGTTGTTCTTCATTGTGTTTAGATGCGCTTTTTGTTTAAAGGAGCACATTTCTCTATAGCTATTAGTTCGATAATACAATTTTTTAGCTGCAAAGAACATGATTCACTTGGAAAGAAGCACCGCATGTCTGTGGACAGTCCCCTTTAGATTGACAATTGTTGTTCCATTCATGTGATACTTATGATTTAGATACTTCAAGAATGTGATGGATGGCATATGATATGTAAAGGGGAAAACATCAACGCAAACCAGTATGCTAATTCAAACGACGCTTTATGCTTGCCACATCTTTGGTTTATTCAAAAAAGAAAACTAGATGCTCTAGCTGGTTTCATGCATGAGCTACATTACCTACAATTGTACTATATATGGTTTATATCATATGACCATACTTGCTATGCATGACGTTTTATGAATTGTTTTTATGTCGATCGACGCAGCGTAGCGAGCTATCTAGGCTAGTACTTATACTTAAAGCGGAGAGAATTGGAGCTTCCTCAGCCACGCCACGTCACGCTTTCCGCGAAAAGGTCCTTCGGAAATTTAAAATCACATTTAGGTCCTCTGGCTGTTTTCCCGAAAAATTGAAATTGCGTTTAAGTCCCTCCACAAAAAAATCACAGATTCGCCGACGGTTTATAGCAGTCCACAAATTCGTCGACGGATCCTTAGCGACCTTTAAAAAAACAAGAAGACTGAAATTACGCAAAAAAACAAAAATACATTTGTTTTCTCCCAAAAACAAAAAAACATGATTCACCAACGGTTTATAGCAATCCATCGCCGACGGGTCCTAGCAACCCATTTAAAAAAATCAAGAAAACCAGAATTACGCAAAAAAACCCATTTTTAAAAAAACCAAGAAAACCGAATTGCGAATTTTTCCAGAAATATCCGTCAGACTAAATTTCACGCCGCACAGCATTGCACGACCGAATTTCCCAAAAATCGTACAACACAGCGCAGCACGTGCCACTAACTAGTATGATCCAATCCAGACATATCTGTCTTCCCGCCTACATCATTTTTTTCTTTCATTCAGGATAAAATGCAGTAAGAATGTGGAGCAGATGTTTCATCCGAATCGTAAAGGGTCATCCGTTTTGCCATTTCATCCATAGTTCATCGGATAAGATTGGGCGATTTCTTGGAGCTGGACATCCGATCTCAGCGCGTTTCCGTGGACACGTCAGTGCAATATTTTTTCCAACTCTATAACATTTTTTTCGAGCGCACGTTTCTATTGTTATCGAAGCAAAATGTTACACACGTAAGAAAAAAATGTTTCACTCATAAGAAGTAAATGCTGCAGTGATCCAGATCAACATTTCTACTGTTATCGAAAAAAATGTTACACAGGTAGAAAAAAATGTTTCACGCATGAGAAAAAATATTGTAGCGTCCAGAAAAATCGGACGTCCGATCACAAGTCATTCCGATAATATTGTGGAACTGATATTACCTGACAAGAAACAAAATGCCACTTTGCCAATCTAGTCACTCAGGGTGTGTTTGGCAGGGCTTCAACTTCACTCAGAGTGTTTAAATGAATCATCTTTGTCGACGATTCGGGAACCGGTCCCCGCGCAAGCTTACTTGTTGAATGAGGAATCAACCTAAGACCCCCTTTTCGCGGGGGGTGTATCGTCTGAGGGCCTACCGAGCTACAGATCGAGGTAGTCGGGACAATCACAATGAATGGGAGGCTTTTTGACTGGTTCGCCTCTCGCAGGGGAGATAATAACCCTACGTCCAGTGGTGGCACTAACTTCTTAAGGATGTATTACAATATGCTTGCTCGGGACGCCCTGGGAGGTTCTAAGGACTATCCTCCAGACCACCGGCAACGAGTTCTATGTATGAGAAAAACAGGGAATGAAGTCGAACCCTGAACCCTTCGTGCGAGAAGGTATTTATAGGGGGTTACAAGCGACACGATATTTATTACAGAGGGGCGCGCCACTGATCCAGACGTGGACGGAGCTGTTCCCTTGTTTCCCGCTGGGCACAACAAGCGACGTAAGGCTGGCATGCAGATCATGGGCGGCAGATCGCGGCGCGACATCCTCGAGTCCGCCACAGATTAATACCACTAGCGTCGCTCGGGATCGCTACCGCTCTTTTTGGTGATGCCCGAGGCCTCTTCCACGACTCGTCAAGCTGGTAAGTCGCACCCCGAGCAAGCGTGCTCGGGCGAGCTTGAGCGAGATGCGTAGTCTCCGAAGGTCGGCCCGCCAGACCTCCTTGGGGACACCGTCAAGGGTGAGCATGACCAGCAGCCACGCCCGGCACGATGGTCGTTATGGCGTAATATTCAATCCCGACAATCTTGTTTATATTTTAGACCAAACATATAAAATTAATTCACTTTATTTTAATCTATAAATTTTAGATCTCAAATGAAGTTAGAATCTGAAATTTTACCAAACTGGCCATCAGTAGGACCCAACAAATACCCTGGTGGTACCGTAGTCCGAAGCGAATGAAGCAAGCGAACTGCTTGATGCCAGCAGTGCTGGCTGCCCAAACCAAGCGACGGACACGCGAGAATAGGCTTCAGAGATGGCCCTAATCAAATTTCCCTTCAGCAATCGTCTTTAGCGCACACGATTTCGCAAAGCATTACAACCCAATCTGCAACTCAATGCTCAAAAAACGTTGCTCAAAAGAAAAATGATCACATTCACACAGAACTAAATCAAACAAATCAAAAAAGTGAAGTAATGTTTTCTAGGAACCGCCCAATCACAGCTTAGATGAGAAATCTAGTTAAAACATACAGCAAATATGTCTACAAAACCTAGTTAAGAAATTACAGTACAGTAAATAGGTGGTGATTGATGTCCTATGTCTACGAAACATACAGCAAATATGTTAAGCTTACCACATACAGAAAAATGTCTTATTCTTTTTTCTTATCTTTTCTTTCCACATCTCCGATTTTTAAAAAGACTGCGATTATTCTGTAAAGAACAAAACTTAAGTTTTATCAGTAAGAATGGTAACAAGGTCCCCCACTACACACTCAAGCATGACATTCAGTTTTGGCTTTAACAAATGGCCAGGCTTACTTCATAAGAAACCTTTACTTTTCTATGCACCACACTTTTTGGAGCTTTATGCTCACAATTTTAGCAGCACAAGAAATTGCTCTCCCATTCTGTTCTGACTTCTAGCACTAATAGGCCCCATTAAAGTACATGATATATCATTTGATACTACTTATTACATGATACTAGTACATGTTTCCTTCTCATCCTTTTTGTTTATCTATAAAACGATGTCCACTACAGTACACGATATCAGCAGACATACAAAATATTCATCTTGCAGGTCTCTAATTCTGAATCTGAGACAAGCGTTAGCCAAGCAAAAAGTTCCATTCAGCTGACCATCCAAAAGCCCGAAGCTTATCTGAAAGTTCACCACCAGAAAAACCCAAGTCCATTCTGTAAAGCACAACTGCCCTGTTTTAACCTTTGTAGGATTTCACAAAATAATATATGATTAAAATCAGGATTTCATTCAGACCAAATAAATTGTCATGATACACAGATGTATCCGCTCCAGGCAAAGATGCATATTTTGTATTGTTACCACACCAATTCTAGCGATCACCTTATACCTGAATTTTTATATATAAAAAAAGTGAATGAAGTCGCATCTTCAATGATGTATAGATCAGAGTGCTAGTTGTCGATCTTCAGGAGTAGTAGACTCTGGCTGGCCTTCAGGCTCAGAAGTTTCAGTTTCACCATGGGGAGCATCGACTCCCTGCAGACCATGAGAGGGCCCGTACACAGGGTTGTATCTATAGAAACTTCCATGCTGTGTTTGGCCCATTGGAGCTCCAAACACTGACCGCCCTTGAGAATTTCCATCACCTGGTTGGCCGTATGAACTACCAAACCTTGATTCACCCTCAATTGTTCCTAGAGCAGTTTGCCCTTGACGACCTCCAAAACCAGATTGCACACGAGGAAACCCATGGTTACTTTGGCCCTGTGGAACACCAAGACCCATTTGGTGCTGTGGAAAACCAGAAGCATGTGGCAGCACTTGAGGACCGCCATGTCCCAGTTGCCCTTGAGGTGATCCATAGCCACTCTGGCTCCAGGCAGCACCATGTGAGGGTTGGCTTTGGGAAGCCCTATATTCAGGTGGTGCTACTTGAGATCCAAATTCAACTTGTCCTTGGCCAGGTTCAAAACTATTCTGACCTTGGAAAGCATGATATGCTGAGCGAGGGGCCTGAGCACCAAATCCCTGTTGCAGTGGCTGAGTGCCAAATTTTTGTCCACCCTGAGGAGGAGATCCAAACTGACCATGCCGATCTCCTATGTGGCCATACCCCGGTAGACTCTGAGAAGAGCCCAAACCAGATTGTGGTGCTTGAGGAGCACCAAAATGTGAACCAACAGCAAGCTGCGATGGCCGAGGTGCAGCGTACCCAGGCTGTTGAACTTGAGGAGCACCAAACCCTGTCTGCCTTGGATGAGATGTGCCAAATCCGAGCTGTCGATTCTGAGGAGCCCTAAGTGTTGGTTGTTGCAGTTGAGGGGAACAAAATCCAGGCTGCACTGGTGGAGCTGAGCTAAAATCAGGTTGTTGCACTCGAGCAGCACCAACTGCATGCTGCCTTGGATGAGAAGTACCAAACTCTGGCTGTTGATCTTGAGGTGGGATAATCCCAGGTTGTTTTCCTTGAGGAGAAAGAATCCCATGCTGCCATGTATTAGAAGCACCAACTTCTGGCTGTTGAGTCATGGAGACAAGCCCAGGCTGCAGCACTTGGGATCCACCAATGCCAGGATGAAAGGGTTGAGAACCATACCCAGGTTGGCCTTGGTGAGGCATGTAGCTACCCCTTGCCTTATTTGATGCAAATCCTGGAAGACCCTGATATGAACTGCGAGGGCGATACTCTGGCCTTGGCTGAGGAGGCAACGGCACTGGCTTTTCTTCAAAAGCTTTCTCCATCACTTCCTGCCGATCGACATTCTTGAAAATCTCAACGACATACTCACGGAACTCAGGAGGAGCAACAACACCGCCCCTTGCCATGTCCCTCACCAAGTCCAGCGCTCGATCCAAATCTCCTTCCTTGCACAAGGCCTTAATCAGGATCTCAAAGGTGGTTGTATTCGGCTTGATCTCCTTGTCAGGCATCCTTTCGTACACCTTCAAGGCATCATCAATCCGGCCAGCTTCTGAGAGTCCATCAAATATCCGGTTGAAGAAACCGATATTAAACTTTGGCCCATGCTCCCTCCCATCTGCCATTTTATAGAAATACTGCAACGTGTCATCCACACGACCTTCCTTGAAGCACGAATCGACGAGGTAAGTGTAGGTGTACACATCTGGAAGCACTGACTTGCTCTCCATCTCCTCAAAGATCTTCTCCGCCTCTGCAAGCATCCCATTCTCACAGAGCTTCCCGATGATGTTGTTGAAGCAGCCGACGTCCATCTGGACGTTCTTCCTCGGCTGACGGTGGAACACCTCAATTGCCTTGTGGAACTTGCCCTCCTTGAAGCACTGGTTGACCATGACACTGTAGGACTCGCTGTTAATGCCGATGAAGGTTGGCGGGCTGTGGTTGTCAATCATGGTCTCCCACAGGTCGTTTGCCTCCTTATGCTTGTCGTGCTTGAAGAGCGTCTCAAGCAGCACGTTGCAGGTGGCGGGCGTCATCTTGAAGCTTTTATCGAGCAGGGACTGGTAATTCTCCATGGCCTCCTTGTCCATGCCTTTCTTCCAGTACCCCTCCATGAAGCTCGTGTGTACGACGCCGTCGTAGACGAGGCACCTCTCGCGGAGCTCAGCAAAGAGCTCGAAGGCCTTATCCCAGTTGTCGAGGTCGATGTAGCCGGCGATGAGGTTGTTGTAGACGAGGGAGTCGGCGCCCTGGCAGCGGTTGAGCATCTCACGGAGGAGGTCGAGGGCGTCGTGGATGCGGCCAGCGGCGACGAGGCCCTTGGTGAGGTGGCGGTAGGTGACGGCGGAAGGGGAGAAGGGGGCGTTGTCGAGGAGGTCGCGGTAGACGTGGAGCGCGGAGTCGACGCGGGCGGCCTCGCAGTGGGCGAGGATGAGGGTGTTGTAGGAGACGACGTTGGGGACGATGTTGGAGCGGCGGAAGAAGAAGTCGAAGAGGGAGACGGCGTCGTCGTAACGTCCGGCGCGGACCATGGAGGCAGCGACGGCGTTGCAGGTGAAGACGGTGGGGCGGACGCGAGAGGAGACGGCGGCGCGGGCGGCGAGGGATGCGCCGTCGAGGTCGCCTGAGCGGATGAGGGACTGGACGCGGTTGTGGAGGCTGAGGCGGGGACCGACGAGGGCGGAGGTGGTATCGGGGAGGCGGGGCGCGTTGGGGTCGCGCGGGGGAGGCGGGGAGGAGGGTCACGGCGGAGGGCATGGAGCGGCGGCTCGATGCGGAGGCGGCGCTTGCGGCGACGGCGCTCGGCGGCGGCCTCCTCGGCGGAGGAGAAAGCGAAGGAGCGCGAGGGCGTGAGCAGCGCGTCGGCGGCGGGCGGGTGGTGGGTAGCTGCGACGGCAGCGGGAGAGGAGAGGAAGGCGGGCTGGGAGAGGCGGAGGAGGAGGAGACGGCGGTAGAGCGCCATTAGGTGCTTCCTTGTGGTGGCTGGTGCCGTGCGGCCGCGGGGAAGGCGAGTGTGTCCGGCCGTGTGGGGGGCGGCGGACGGCGGTGCAGTTGCGGCTGCGGAAAACCCCTTCCTTTCCTTCTGCGGGGTTCGGTTTATGGTTTGGAAGCAGATTGCTTGGGCAGCGCCACCAAGTCGTGGATGGACCGCTTTTGTAGAGAGGGCCGAATGGGCGGTCCAGTTCGCCCTGCTCATTTATGGGTATGGTCCGTTTCGGTCCAATTAATAAATGAACCGTGCTATGGTCTATGTATAATTTATTGGTCTTATGAATCGTGTTGTGCCGGTATAGGTCTGACGGACAGGGTTAGCCTGTCAGCAGCAAAAATGCAAAAAAAAGGAAAAAATGTTAGAAAAAATTAGAAAATAGAAAAGGTCTGAAAAATACAGAAAAATAAAAACAATAGAATAATTAAACAAACTCAAAAGATATAGAAAGATTTTTTAAAATATATGTAAATTAAGGAAAAACTAAAATATGAAATAAATTGTAAAATTAGATAAATAATTGGAATTAAATAATGAGCTTTATTAATGTTTGGCTCTCTTGTTAAAAACTTTGCCAAGTAAAAACTCAACATGAGAAAACCTTAATAATGAAAAAAGAGTACAACCTATAGCTAAGTGATACAGGAAAAAGGAGAAGATTACAATTATTCTTCCAGATTATCTAGATAAAGATTTTCAAACGTCTTCACCAGCTCAACATTTTTTTAGTATGTTGAGTTCATTGATCAGCTTGTTTCTAATCTTTCATAGTGAGAAGTATTTCCACTACCTCACTTGTCAGATTTGTTCTCTTTTCGATTTTTCTTTCGGATAGATTAAAAGCAAACTCCGAAGAAACCGTGGAGACAGGAATTGTTAACATATCCCGTGCTATATATGGAAAGCATTTTGTAGTGGTGGCACGAGCACAAAATAACATATCCGGTGCTATATATGGAAAGCACCGAATATGTTATCTTGTGCTCATGCCACCACTGCAAAATGCTGAAGTCCTACTCTTGCTACTCTTGATTGTTAATAATGTCGGTATTGAGATAGGCAGCTAGCTCCCCACCACTTATATCCGCACTTAACGTTATTATAGTCGAACTCCTTGAGAAAAAGCCACCTGAACCCCATATCTTTCCCCACGCAGTTTTCTTCTTTCCTGTTGTGGGTGCTAGTAGAGGTCGCTACATGCGAACTCTAACAAACTTTTGATCATACTTAGCATAAACTTGAGATAAGTTAGCATGATCATTTAAAAAATAACTAGAATAATTAACACCTACCGCGTCACATGGGAATGAGAGAACATTAGAAAATCCTTGAATTTTAGCTCTAGGATCTAAAATAAATGCAAATACATATAACATAGAAATTTCTTGCCAATATTTCAAAATTTTAGTTTTCATAGTATAAACAGATTCACACAATATATTATCATTTTCGTGGTTCCTTATGTGGGTAGTAATTTCTAGAATATGATGTGCAACTAAAAGAGAGGTTGAGTAATAAACTCAAGATAAAGTAACAGTTGAATCATAAAAAGTTTCAAAAATGATAGCAAGTATTCACCAACATACCAATATTGCTCTATGAATAACGGTTGACTATCATGTCTATGATAGTGTGTGTTAATAAAAACAGAAAATATGCTCTTATAGGGTCTGAGAGACTTAAGCATCAAGTAAGTAGAGTTCCATCTAACAAGCATATCCAAACCAAACTTACGCAGATGCACCTCCATTGCAATACAATAAGTTTAATATGTCGCTACTCATGATTAGAATTATTTAAGAAATATATTGCAGTGCGAAAATGTTCAAGATACTGGTCTAAACCTCTTCAAACCAGATTTAACTATAAGATTAATAATATGGCAAGCACAATGCTGATGTAATAAGAAAGATTCGGTATATGAATTAAAAACGGAGTAAGAACGTTCATGGCAGAAGTATTTGCTGAAACATTATCTAATGCTATTGCAAAAAACTTATCAGTGAGGCCAAAATCTTCCACAACTTTTACAATACAATCAACAATATTTTCACCAATGTATGCTACATCAATTAATTTGAATTCTATAATTCTTTTCTCTAGTTGCTAATCATGTCCGCCCACCGTGCTGGGGTGCCAGCCCAAGCATGGCACAGGCTCCGGGCCATGCCAGCATGGCCCATTTATGGCCAAGCCGGGGCATGCCCATAGTGGCGTGCCTCGAGCCGACCCGTTAGGCACAGCCGAGTTGGCCATCACTACGCTTGTGCCTTCGATACTGCTGATTAGTGATGGCTAGAAGGGTTGTGCTAAACGGACCGATCGGTGGCCCAGCACGGTGGACATGGTACAACCTAATAGTAAACAAGTCATGTCGGCACGGCTCAATAGGGCAGGCTATGCTTGGGCATAACCTTGGCCCAGCGGGTCAGCACGACACACACACATATAGTGTTGGGACGGCATAGCATGGCCCAGGCACAGCATGGCTCCGTTTTGTCTGTTAAGATTTTGGATTTTCAACCATTTTATAGTCATTTGTAGCTGTTGAAGGCTCAAAAAATTCCAAAAAATCATAAATATTTTCCTATAAATAGGGTAGCACCCCCCTTATTTCTTCACAACAAACTTGCAATATCTTCTCTTCATTCTCTTGTGAAAATTCTCTTACTCTTGGTGATAATTTGGCAAAATTCAAAATAGTTTTGCCAAATATCAAAAAATGAACCGCTTCATTAAGAAATCAAGGTAAGAATAGTGTTTTAATTTTTAGTTTTCTTAGTATTTTCAATGAGATGAAATTAATAATAGCACAACTATTTCTTGCAATTTTCTTCATGGAGAACTAGGATTTTAAGGCCCTTCAAAGTCAAGAAGTCGCAATACTTGTACCATTCTCGTGTTCTACAAGTGCTACTGTGTCGGCAAGCACTAGGGCAAAAAAATCAAGATGTAGTACATCAGAAGTCTGGAAAGATTTCAACCGAATTTTCGAGACATCAAATGGCTTTCAAAGTAGATATGCTATTTATAAATATTGTAAGCATAAATTAACACAAAGTCTTTAGGAGGGACACTACTAGATCTACTTATGTTCATGAATACGATGACAACTTCCAAAATCTAGCACTTGCAAGCAAACACTACTAGATCCATCTACTACATGAGCCCCCCCAAAATAACAAAACAAAAGAGTCTAAACAACAGGAAATTGGCGAGAGGAGGAAGAACATACCCTGCAAGTAGAATCAAATCAAAATGTTTCGAGATGTATCACCATGAGGAGGCTGCGAGGTGGTGCCGTTCGGGAGGAAGCGGTGGCCAGGGGGGCACGGGTCAAGGGGGAGCGTTGGCCCTGGCCAAAGGAGACGTTGGCTGGGGGGAGCGCTGGCCCTGGCTAGGGGGGAGGCACTGGGCCACTGGTCGTCAGCGGAGCTCTAGGTCGCTGACCGGGGGAGCGCCGGGCCACTGGCCACAGGCTAGAGGCACCGCCGAGGGCAATCGAGGTTTAGGGCGAGAGCCACGAGAAGCGAGACGAGAATGCGAGACGTAACACTGACCAACAGAACTGGTCGCTCCGATATATCCGAATGGGATCATTATCCGATATCTGGATCCTATCTCAGATTTTTTGGATACTATATGCTCTGTATCCGATCCCGAATCCGAATTTAAGTATCCTGATCCTATCCTGGATCCGTCGGATAATTAACTCGCTTCCTGAATCCGATCCTGCCTGGATCCGCTCCGGATCGGACGGGAAATATCTTACCCGTTTTCACCCCTAATGTTGGGCGGCCCATTTGGACAACACTACTATTGGTCACCATCACAGACAGTTTGAGCCTAACTTTAATTTGGGCTATCTGTTGTTTCTTTTCATTTTGGTCGCCCAATATGTGGAAAAAAGCTCTTTATGGGTTGAATTAAAATTATTTTTATTATAGTAGTTAACAAGTTTAAATTGAAATGAGTCTATTTTGACAAAAAGGGTTAATAAGGCTCGGCTCAATAGTGGCTTGTTAGCTCGAATTTGAAATAACTATTTAAATAATAAATAAAATGATTTCATATTGAACTATATCAATTTTGAATAAGCTCGATAATAACCCGACAGACAGCCGTAATCACAATGCAGTCAGATCATCAATATGTATCTTCTATGATTCTTCTCTCTAGATCTCTAAAAAAAAAAGAAGGATCATCCACGTATCCGCACTCACAGAAGTGCTAGTATATACATATATAGCAGAATTATACACAAGATCGAAGTAGAAGTGGTTTTGCATGTACATACATATGTATAATAATTAGTACTACGTACAAAACTCAACTACGTAGGTACGCAGATATGTGATGATCATCGGTCACGCATGCATTGAATCATGTACACGTGCCTGGAACAAATTAATGAACCAAAAGAGTAATTAACAGGATCGTGGATGGGTCAGAAGTCGAGGAGCGTGGAGGTGAGGTCGAGGAGCGTGGCGAGCGCACTGGGCGCGAACTTCCTGGCGAAGAGGTAGCACACGGTGGTGGGCTTGCCGTTGTAGGTGCACTGCGTGCCGTTGTTTCGGATGGCCTGCACGAAGGCCGGCGTGACGCTCGATTTGCCGTAGCGCGCCGGGTGCGGCCCCCCGCGCGACCAGTCCACCCAGGTGAGGGTGCGGTTGGCGTTGCGCGCGCCGTGCAGCAGGTGCAGGTACGTCGGGATGTAGTGCTCGTCGGGGTAGCACGAGGGCGTGCAGTGCTTGCGGAAGATGGCGTAGTACCGGTGGTCCGCCACCACGTCCACGGCCAGCTCGCGGCTGAGCTCGAACCACTCGGAGCCCTTGCGCCACTGCTCCTCCCGGATGTCCGGCGCCATGCGCGGGTTGTACCGTCCCGCGCACTGCGGCACGTCGATGTTGTACGACTCCACGTAGCTCTGCGCCGAGTTGACCAGGTACTCGTACACCGTCCGGAAGTTGAACACCGGATGCGCTTCGGACACCAAAGACGAACCGCTTGCTCGGTGGTCCAAAGAAATAAGGCGTTCGCCAGCAGCCGCTTCTCCGCGTCCACCAGCGTGATGCTGCCCCACGACACCCCCTGGCTCGGGATCTGCCGCCCGTGGAAGGGCGACGACGCCGACACGTTCAGCCTGTACTCGGGCAGCGCGTGCACGTACACGGAGTACAGCCCCTCGTGCCCTCGGAAGAAGCGCTCCCATAGCGGCGCGAACGGCAGCCCGCATGGTCGTGAACAGAACGCCACCTTGGGCACGCTACTGTACGGGCCGCTCCTCCATGCGGGGCACCATGGACGCGCGCCGGAAGAGCTCCTCGTCGACATCGCGGCTCCCGACGGCGAGCCAGATGCACGAACCACTTGAAGCTCGGCCGACACGCCGGCAACGCTCGATTCGTCGTCTGCTCGTCGTCGCTGCCAGCTTCGACGATCGCGACGCCGCTGCCGCTACTATCGCGGGGACATTATTAAGAAGAAGAAGCAGCAAAGACTAGGGTTGGTGGCGACGCTGCCGACGCGCCAGTAGTAGTAGTAGCGCGACACGCTGGTCTTTGGCGGCGAGACCGATGAGGACGCCGGCCGTGAGGATGATGAGCGCTGCCGCGCCTTGAGCAGCCCCGACGACCACCAAGACTTTTGCGCGGGCGTCGGGGAAGTCAGATTCCCGCCGCCGCCACCTCCGACCTCTTCTCGTCCCCCGACGCTGCCTCGCCGAGACTTGAGCGTGCCAAGCTTCATCTCACACGGCCCAGCTAGGCAGGACAATGCATGCAATCGATCAGATGAGCTAGAAGCTACGTCCCGAAGCGAAGGCGTGCATGCCGATGCTCGCCTGCCAACTCGAACGGACGACGACCAATCAACTCAACTCATACAAGGCTGCCGCGACGGACGGGACGATTGGAACTGACGAACTCGAAGGCCGGAGCTATCGATCGATCGAGCGATAGCTGTCATCGTTGGCCCGGTCGTGGATTGAATCGAATGTATGTGCTAGCTAGCTAGGCACGTGGAGGCCGGCCGGTCGGTAGCTCACACGATGGGAGGGGTCGAGCGAGGCAGAGGAGGATCCGAGCCTACTCCATGGGGGGAAGGCCAGCCGGTCCACGCGCCGCACTCGTCGCCTCAATTCCCTGCCCTGCCCTGCCCTGCACATATGGAACAAGTTAACGCATGCATGCCTGTGCTTCTCGTCGCTTCTTTTACCTTCAATAAAGGGCACATATTTCAACTGTCGGATCAAAATTGGCATCGGACCGACACTATGCCTATGGAGCATTTTCCGCTAGAAAGATCCTTTTCTTTGGAGGAACAAGCCATATCGCCGATCTTCATTAAGAAAACCACACATGAACCCCCCAAAAAAAAAAAAAAGAAAGCAGGAAAACACACGTCCATATGCTGTCAGCTATGATGACATTGTAATTATTAATGTTCAACTAGATTAACCAAAAGGACAACTTCAGCGCCTTCCTACCCCAGATCGATTCTTCCGACCAACGGTGCCCATCCATGAGAGCGATCAAAAGTTTCTGCTGCTTCCTGCCAGTGCCATGTGCTTCCCTTCCGAGGAGCTCATCTCACATTTTCCTTTCAGAAAAATTCCTTGGCGCTTAGCTTGGTAAGCTAAGCAAGCGGCCTGGTTCTCCGGGCACTATGGTAGGACGTGGATCGATAGACCGGCCAATGGCAAGCAGAGAAAACAATCGTTAATAGGTACAACCATCTATCAAGGAGTGGGCATTCGGTTTTTTGGTTCGGTTTACTCAGGTTTAAAATATTTCGGTTTTTGAAAACTTGCCACCGAAATTATCTAGCCAAAATGAAAAACCGAACCGAATTAACCAAAATATTTCCGTTCGATTAATTCGGTTTTTCGGTTAACCGAGTTAATTTACCACAGCATCTATTGACCATTTGCAAATTTGTGTTTCAATCGGTGAATGATCAATGGCAAACACAAAGTACAATTTCCCCCAGATCTACCATTTTGTGTTACAATTGTTGAATGATCAATGACAAACTACTCCTAGATCAGTCACACACGAAGTGGAATTTATCCTAGTCCCAGATGGCCAGATCTACCATACCTTTGGTTCCCGCGCTGTCGGTGTCGACTGTTGGGTCCGACGCAGGCACCCCACAGATGGAGACCACAGGACACTACACGAAGGTGACGAGCACGCGAAGCGCAGCGAGGTTGAGGGCATCATCGCCGTGGTTGCCGCAAGAGAGAACCCCAACAAAGAGCTTGGAGATTGGGGAGGGGTTGGCAGCAGCGACATCGCCGAGGAGACGGAGGGAGAGGAGGTTGGTGACACACTCGAGTGCGGGCTCAGCGACCTTTGGGGAGGCGGTGTCAAGGGTGAGGAGGTCTGTAACATTCCAAATTTGAAGTTTTTGAGTTCTTGAATTTCAAAATGAACCATTTGCATTTTGCTCGAACTAAATAAAGCTTAATTTGAATTTTCCAAAAGCAAAAGGATTTAATTTGACTAACCTATCCATCAAACTAAAGATTTCCAGTTTTTGTTGGGTTCCTTGTGCTTGAAGGAATTTTCTATATTTTTGGAGATTTTTCTGAATTTATTTGCTATTTATTTGGATTTATTTGCTTTTACTCGAATTTCTAGAATTTCTAAAATCGGAAAACCTTTTCTTTTTCTTTAATCCTTCCCAGGTTGAATCCTTTTTTCTCGGCCCAGTCCTGTTCACCGCTCGGCCTGCTCCTGTTCATCGCGCCGGCCTGTTCCTGTTTGACCTACTCCTTCGCCCGGCCCAATCCACCGAAAACCCTAGCGCCCGACCGTTGGATCTTGATCCAACAGCCATCGCCCGCCCGCACAGCCGCGCGTTCTGGACCACCAGATCGTTGCGCCGTGGACGCCTTGGATTGAGCCACGTCATCGCCGCCGCGCCGCCATAGCCGTGCAAACCCTAGCCGCCGCCAACTCGGTTTCCGCGTTGGGCCTGCCTCCCAAGGCTATAAAAGCCACCGCCACACCCCTCCCGAGGTTCGCCTCTCCGTGCCGCACCCGTTGCCCTCTTTGCCATAGCCCAAGTCACCGCCGATTGTCCCCGCGCCCTCGCCGGAGTTCTCCGCCATGCCCGTGACCTTCTCCGCCGTTTTACCTCCCCGCCGGTGAGTTTTCGCTGCATCCGTCGATGCAGCCAAGTCCCTCGCGTCGCTCTCTCCCGAACCCACACCAAGCCGTGCCCGAACCGTCACTCCTCCGTCGCTTGCCATGCCTTCTTCCCCGAGTCCGGCGAAATAGCACCACCACTTCGCCGTCACCTTGCCTCGACAGTTCCCGGCCGTCCGATCAACTGCTGACGTCTCGGATCGCGCCACATCATTGCAGCCCGCATCATTGTCCTTCGCCGTCCGACGCTCACCGACGTCTTGATCTCGCCACAGGCTCGTGCCCAAATAATCGCCTCGCCACCCGCCACGCGGCATGCCACTCACTCTAGCGCCAGATCAGCCTCCACGCTATCCGTCCACCGCGTCACCCAATCTTTCCCCCTCGGTGATCTCGGTTCACCGTAGACCGAGCCACTGACATGTGGACCCCACATGTCAGTCGGCGTTCTTTTTCTTTTTCCTGAATTTTCCGAAAATCCGAAAATTCCAGCCAATCAGATGGCGCCACGTGTCGCCTCTCTGATTTTTCCTGATTTTCTCTTCCGAGAGAGTTCCAGGAGCCCGTTCTTCTCCGTCCGAGCTCCGATTCCAGTGATTCAAATTTATAAATTCATATAAATTCATGATCTATCTTCCAGTACCATTATTTTTAATTTTTGAATTTTTTTTGAATTTATTTTATTTATTTGTTCTCGTTTTACGTGTAGACGACGCAGTTGAAAATCAGGCGAATCAACAGGCAGAGGTAGAACCAGCAGGAGGCATTGAAGGCAAGTGTTCCTTGAATATGTTGATCCCAAATTTTATGAAAAGCATTATGTTGTTTTAAATTATGCATGCTTGTTATTTTGCGCAATGTACTTTAATTGTAGTTTAGGTGTAGTTAAATTTCAAAACTTGTTATACCCTCATTGATGTTGCTCATGCCAAACTTTGTCACCCTAGATGATATCTAGCTATTTTATCTGGTAATAACCAATAGTGTAGTATGGGACGGTAGATTTGCTTAGTCCAGCTTAATCGTTCGATATTATGCCATTATGGAAAACCTTTTCAATCATTGTTTAAACTTATTTGTGAGATTGTGGCAATTGGTGTTGCTGCTGTTATTTAATTGAATTAAAGTGAAAATGGCTTAGACCAGGGCGGATGGATGTTTGGTGGGTGCTGGATGCACGAGATCTTATAAAGTGAATGTTCCGCCCTAGTCAATTAAGGACCGAAGCATGTGTTACCATGGACCGAGCACTACCGTACAACCACAAGTCTATATGGGTATGACCTGGCTAATTAATTTGTGCATCTCGTTATTGGCTTCGCTATTTGGGTTGAATGTGGGTGTCGGATGTAGACACTCGCAAGGCGCAAGAGGGGGCTTCTATATTGGGTGGCTAGAACCCTAACAGTGGTGAAACCTTAGCGGGCAAAGTTAGTAGTGGTGTCATGCATTGTAAAGGCCTTGTCATGATCTCTCTGCCGACACACCAAAGGAAGTGTGTTAATTGCATGGCAACAAGAGTCGATCATGTCTTGTGGGTAAAGTTGTATACACTCTGCAGAGTTAAAACTACTTAAGTAGCCGTGCCCACGGTCAAGGGCAGGCGAGGTATGCTAGCACATTGTAGATCTTATGGTTTTTTTAACTGAAAATGATGGTTTGGGAATCCGTGAGTGGTTGGAACTCTCAGGTTTTGGTTTGGCAGTTGGAGCCAGTCAGGTGGTTGGAACCTGTGTAGTTGTTACATCAAATTCAATTACTATTCTATTTCGTTTTGTTAAATGATGCCTTGTGAAATTACTATTGGTATTTAAAGTTAAATTCTGCTTTACGCCAAATGAACCATATTATGCCTTCAATTGTTCAGCCATGCATATAGTTATCATGCATTATGTTTCCAAGATTTGCGGAGTACATTTTGTGCTCACCCTTGCAACTTCCCAACTTTCCACAGAAGAGTGTACTGAAGCTGAAGGTGACTACAAGTTCTATGCTTGTGGTTATGATGAAGGCGATCCGGACTACTAGGACGCGTACCCCAGTCGATTGCCTGTTGGGCATATGGATTGGCTCACTCTACTGCTGCTATTTTATTTCTGCTGCTTCTTATTGAACTCAAGCCATGAGGCTGATTTATTTGTAATAATGTGGCCATAAGGCTAAATCTTTCTGTTTAATTAACATTATTTGTTTCGTGATATGATTGTGTTATCATCACTGTTTTCACTGTGTGCGCTAGCTGTTTCTGAACTAGCACGGTTATACACAGAGGGTTCGGATTTGAAAATCTGGTCCCGACAAGGTCGAGCTAGCTGATTTGGAGGCAGAGATGGGGGCATCAGGGAGAGATCTGGAGCGCGGGCTCGACGAACTTGGGGAGGCTGTGTCGAGGGCAAGGAGGTCGAGCTGGTGAACTTGGACGGAGACGAGGGAGAGGAGGAAATCGAGCCAGTGGATTTGGAGGTGGGGTGGCGGTGCCGCTGGTTCACTTCGCCTTTGCTGCTCACTAGGGTTCAAACGAATGAGGAAATGCCGAATAGGGAATGGAAATAGGGATAAGGTTTTGAACTTCATCGGGAAGATTAGAACAACTTTGATTATTTGGGTATTCGGTTTCTTAGATCACAAAACCGAACCGAATACCGAAAACCGATTAATGCCGAAATAAAAACTGAACCATAAACCAAAAATAAAAAGACCAATTTTTTCGGTTATTTCAGTTCAGTTTTTTGGTTTTGGTTAAAATTTGCCCAACCCTACATCTATCCATCCATCCATCCATCTATTTTGAGACTATGTGGTGGTCATCTCTATGTTGTGATGAGTAATTGATAAATGTGATATGAGTTTTAGGCGTTGGTGATTAGACTGAAGTGGTTGTTGTGGTCTGACTGACGTGGTGCTAACGGTCAGACCGGCCCTGATGGTTAGACCAGGTGTGTGATGCATGTGTTGAGTTGTGTTCTTGATGCTTATGAGTTGCATGTTGCACTGGTGTGATTGATGAGGGTCAAGTTGAGAAGAACTTGTGCCTAAAAATAGTTGCTTAGTCAATTGTTGTGTTGGATTGGAGTCAACCATTGTCAATGGATGGAGGACCAAGACTTAGTTGAGAGAACCAAGTCCAGAATGGTCAAGGATGCTGGGTGAGATGGTTGGGATCAACCAGCGCATAAGATAAACAAGAACCATGGAGGCACGAGCGGTGATGGACATGTGGTCTGCCAAATGACTTGGCTCGTTTGTAAGTAAGGATGGTTTGGTGGATTCAGACATGTGAGAGGCTTGACAAGAAGTCATTAAGGCCACATCAAAGGTGATGTTTCAAAGTGAAGGAATTGGTAAAAGTTAGTTGAGGGGTAGAATGGTCTACCCAAATTGCTAAAGTGGGTCATAAACCGTGGCGAGGTGGTTTGCAAAACCGTGGTGCTGGTCTAAGTGGTTTGGGTCAAGAAAACTTCACGGGGACAAGATGGTGGATTTGGGTTCGTGGAGTTCAGGTTGACGACACTACTTTGAGAAGCATATTTGTGAGTGTCTAAAACCCTTGTGTGTTGGGTTAATGGGCTTGCCCAAGTGAGAGTGGATGGAATTCACTTTATATCCTCGTTGTGGATTTGTAATGTATACTATATATTAAAGTGGTGAGGATTGGAGAGCAATGGGAGGTGCCACCTCACCCCCCTCACGGAAAGGCCTTCTAGAAAATTAAAAATTATGTTTAGGTCCTTTCGACGGGTTTTTAATAAAATAGATCCGAAAAATATCAAAATTATATTTAGGTCCCTCCGCGGTTTACATTTAGGTCCTCCCGGTGTTTTTAGCGGAACAAACCCTAGAAAAAATACTTTAGGTCCCTCTACAGTTAAAAAAATACAGATTCGTCGAAGGTTTATGGCAACCCATGGATTCGCCAACGGGTCGTAACTGTGGTTTTCTAAAAAAACACAGATTTGTCGAAGGTTTATAGTAGCCCATAGATTCGTCGATGGGTCCTAAGACACCCATTTTTTTAAACAAATACGAAAACCGAAAATACGACCAAATTTCTTGAGTTGCACAAAAAAAAGTAGCCACAATTTTCTAGAAAAACACAAATTCGTCATTTATAGTAGCCCATAGATTTGCCGACGGGTTCTAACTGCAGTTTTCTAAAAAAATACAGATTCATCGAAGGTTTATAACAGCTCATGGATTCATCGATGGGTCCTACCGACCCATTTTTTTTAAAAAAATATGAAAACTGAAAATATGACCAAACTTCTCAAAATTTTCACGTTACATCATCGTGCACGACGCGGCGTAGCGCATTATTCTGGCTAGTAGATATAAGTGGGAAAGGGAGAGAAGGGGAAAAAGCACTAGAGCTCCAAAGAGGAAAACTAATGTTTGTAGTTAGAACCAAGTGTTGCCCCCTTTGCGGTTGTGTTCTCCATTAGAGTGACTGTAATCCTTCATCATCAAGTGGAAATCAAAGATCAAGTTTCTCTCTCATGTTTGATTTATGCTATTGTTTGGTTTTCTTACTTCTTGAGTTGGTCTTGATGATTCGAGTTTTCTTCTTGGTCTAGTTGATTCTAAGCCATGGGAAAGATTGGTTGGACATGTAAGATCATCTACAACATCTTCTCTACCGGAGGTCTCTCAAATTCTTTTGTAGTTTTAGGTTTTTGTGTTTTTCTCTGTTTTTGAACCATCTTCTTAAGAATAGATAAAGGTTAAAATCTTGACAATGTTTCTTGAAATCGTTGGGTGGAATACATTTCATATATCGACGAGAAGTCATGTT
Organism: Guadua angustifolia; assembly: GCA_036346375.1. Classification (NCBI taxonomy): domain Eukaryota; kingdom Viridiplantae; phylum Streptophyta; class Magnoliopsida; order Poales; family Poaceae; genus Guadua; species Guadua angustifolia. The sequence goes on along the minus strand of CM070507.1, from coordinate 127,320 downwards.
CAAGATTTCGAGGGCTAGCTTTGGCAAAAGTTAGACAACTTTTAGGGTTGTGCAAGTCCTATTTCTAGTTTATCAGCAGAGGAGTGGTCAGACAGCAATTCTACTATTAGTAAAACAAGCCAGTGGCCAGTGGTCAGATCAACCCCTAGACAGTGGTCAGTCTGGCCTAGATATGGCGGTTAACTCGGCCCAAAGTCACCGGTCAAATTGGCTTAAAGGAGGATAAAGTTTTTGTGGATTCTTGGCATTTCAACCTGCTTACAATTGTGTGAAGGTTCTGTTCTCATCTTCTTAGCTCTGGATAGCTGTAGAGTGAACTGATAGTCGAAAGCTTGGGGAAAAGTCTTTAAACAATCATTCACTCCCTGCTACCTACTCGGTCCTACAATTATTATCTTATTAAAGCAGTAGAAAATGAAACAACCACATTCGCTATCAAGGTTTGGAAATTCACAAATTAATCGGTTAAAAGGAAAAAGATCTAAACCGTTCATTATGGTGGATCCAGATTACAACAAGATAAAAAGATAAGGTCATGGTCAAGTATAATAAAAAAATTTGAAATTTAGAACAAAAATACAAGTAAAACTAGCAACTTGACATCTATACAAATTCCCAAGAAAAATCCCTAAATAAGTGTAGTTAAGAATCATAATTCAATAAAAACTAGATATTGGATTTGCATACAAATTCCATCAAGAAATAACATAAATTCAAAATAAAAATTTGCAATTTGATTTCCATAAAAATTCCATAGAAAAATCCCTAAATAAATAAAATTAGCAAAAAGATTTGTATATGAACTCCAATAAAAAATTATGAATAAAAAGTAAAATAAAATAAGTAATTTGATTTCACACTTACTTAAGTAAAATGCATAAATAAAAAATCTAGAACAAAACTAAACAATAAAATTAACAACTGGATTTGCATGCAAGTTCCAAAAATTACTCAAACTTGAAACAAAAATTAAAATTAAAAATTAGATTTGCATATGAATTTCATAGTAAAATCACTAAATAACTAAAATTTGGAATAAAAATAAATAAAATTACAAGTTAGATTTCTACACTAACAACAATAAAAAATAATTAAATTTTTGGAGAAAAATAAAATAAAACAAGCAATTTAATTTCATATGTGCTCCTCAGTAAAATACCAAAATAAATAAAATTTGGAATAAAACTAACAAAATCAATTGGGTTTGCATACCAATTCAAACAAAAATAAAATTAGGGAGTAAAAAATCAGTAATTGGATTTGCATATGAATACCATATTAAAATCCCTAAATAAATAAAATTTGAATAAATTAGAAAAAATAGCAACTGGATTTGCATATGAATTCCAACAAAAAAATAACTAAAACTCAGAATAAAAATTGTCAGGGATTGGGAAATTTCGAGAGCGATTATCGATTTCCAAGAGCTTAGCCAAGCCAATGAATTATGTTTGCCCTTGGACGTTGTCCCCAAGGAAGGTCTCCAGATAGCCTAGCCTACAGGCCCACCTCGTCCACTGTCAAGTTCGCCCCGAGCATGCTTGCTCGGGAAAGTGCGGCTAGCGACCAAGACCGTACAAGAGCCCTAGGATCGACCAAAAGACCGGGCACAATTCACGAAGACGACGTGGTATTAATTACGCGTGGCTCAAGGATCATAGCGCCACGACGACGCTGACGCCGCGATCTGCGCCCACTGTACCCACGTCGCGTTATGCCCTGCGGGAAACAAGGGAACAACACTACCCACGTTTGGAATAGTGGCGCGCCCCTCTGTAATAAATGTTGTGTCGATTGTAACCCCCTATAAATACCTTCTCGCGCGAAGGGTTTAGGGTTCGACTTCATTCTCTATTTTCCTCATACATAGGCTTGTCGCTGGCGGTCTGGAGGATAGTCCTTAGAACCTCCTAGGGCGCCCTAAGCAAGTATATTGTAACACATCCTCAAGAAGTTAGCACCACCACTGGACGTAGGGTTATTATCTCCCCCGCGAGAGGCCCGAACCAGGCCAAAAAAGCCTCCTCTTGTTCACTGTGATTTTCCCGACCACCTCGATCCGTAGCTCGACAGGCCCTCAGACGACACACCCCCCGCGAAAAAGAGGCCTTAGGTTGATCCCTCATTCAACAAGTAAGCTCGGCGGGGACCGGTTCCCGAATCGTCGACAGCTGGCGCCGTTCGTGGGGATCGATTGAGTCCTTTCGCGAGGAATCCCTGAGGATGTCAAATTCTCAAGTCAATCAAGACCTCCACGTCTTCGGCGACGTGGAGGACGACGCGCAGTTACATCGGCAAAGCGTGGCGGTGTGATCGATCCGGCGAGCGCTGCCCTTCGCCGGGCGCGAAGTCTCTTCTCCCGAGCACGCTGCTTTCGCCGGGATCGCCCATGTTCCGCGCCGAGCACGTCCTTCGCCGGGCGTGAGTCCTTCCCCGAAAGCACGCATTTCGCCGGGATCGACCATGTTCCCGCCGAAGCACGCCCTTCGCCGGGCGCGAAGTCTCTTCCCCGAGCACGCGCTTCGCCGGGACTATCCATGTTCTCGCCGAAGCGCGCCTTCGCCGGCAAGCGTGAGTCCTTCCCCGAAAGCACGCATTTCGCCGAGGATCGACCATGTTCCGCGCCGAAGCACGCCCTTCGCCGGGCGCGAAGTCTCTTCCTCGAGCACGCTGCTTTCGCCGGGGGTGCTAGTTAGTTTCCCTGGACGTCTAGTCCATGTTCAGGATGCGGCAGTTCGAGCATGTCTCGTCTGTCAGTTCCTCGAGCATCTGACCCATGCTTGGGATGCAGCGGTATGAGTCCTCTCATGACTTGCTAGTTAGTTTCCCTGGATGTCTAGTCCATGTCCAGGATGCGGCAGTTCGACCATGTCTCGTCTGTCAGTTCCTCGAGCATCTGACCCATGCTTGGGATGCAGCGGCATGAGTCCTCTCGTGACCTGCTAGTTAGTTTCCCTGGACGTCTAGTCCATGTCTAGGATGCGGCAGTTCGAGCATGTCTCGTCTGTTAGTTCCTCGAGCATCTGACCCATGCTTGGGATGCGGCATGCGTCCTCTCGTGACCTGCTAGTTAGTTTCCCTGGACGTCTAGTCCATGTCCAGGATGCGGCAGTTCGAGCATGTCTCGTCTGTCAGTTCCTCGAGCATCTGACCCATGCTTGGGATGCAACGGCATGAGTTCTCTCGTGACCTGCTAGTTAGTTTCCCTGGACGTCTAGTCCATGTCTAGGATGCGGCAGTTCGAGCATGTCTCGTCTGTCAATTCCTCGAGTGTAACATTCCGTTTTTCAAGTTCTTGAACTCGAATTTCAAAATCCGAACCCGAAAAAATTTTCTCGAATTAAATACAGCTTAAATTGAATTTTTAAAGGCAACAAGGATTTAATTTGAATAATTTATACCTTAAATTAATTTTTTATTATTTTATTTGGGTTCCTTGTATTTCATTTGATTTTTCTGAATTTTTGGAGATTTTTCGGGATTTATTTACTATTTATTTGAATTTATTGGAGTTTAATCGGAATTCTGGAATTTCCTTAAATTCTTAAAAATCCTTTTTCTTTTCTTGGCCGAACCAATGTTCACCATCGCCGCCCACTCATCGTTCACTCATCGATCTCAATTGTCGATCATGGATCGGTGCACGGAAATCGCTGCCATTTCTTTCACCAAAACCCTAACCCTAAATGGGTTCTTCCCTCGCCGTCCGATTCCGCATCGACGGCTGCCGTGACGCCACGTCGCCCTAATGCAGCGCCGCCGCCCGCACGGTCCAACCGCCCGACCAACTTTGATATCCGTGCTGATTCTCGCCTCCCGAGGGTATTTAAGCATCGTTATCAGCTGCCTCTAGGGTTTTCCTCTCCGCCGCCATTTTCCCTAACTCGCGTCGGCCGAGGTGCCTCCAAAGACGGAGAACTTGCTCACGGAGTTCGCAGAGAAGCCGAGTCTTTCTCCGCCGTTTTTTGTACCTCCGGTGAGTCCCCGCCACTCTTCTAGATACCATCGAGTTAATCTTGTTGTGCTCTATCTGATCCACCCAAAATCCGTGTCGATCCAGTGTCTCTTCGCCATTTCCAGTGTTATCTTCTCCAAGTCCGGCGGAAGGCCTCAGCCGCGCCGCCGTCGACTCCTTCGAGCTTCCTCCGCCGTCGATCTGCGCACGGACGGTCGGATCTGCGCGTGTTCCCGGTAAGCCTCCGTCTCCGCCGCCTTGTCACCCCCCTGTCGCTGTGTCCGCAGCGTGGCGCCGCGTGCGAGACGCGTGTGCGCCACGTCGTCACTAGCGTCCCGCGTGGCCGCTCTGTATTCGCCGCGTAGACGCCTTGTCAGCACCCGATCCACCACCTGGCGACGCGTGTGTGCCACTTGAGCGCCACGTCGCCTCCACCGCCGTGCTAGATACGCGTGGCGCACATGCAAGCCATGTGTCCGCCACATCACGCCGCGTGGCGCCATGTCATTGCCACGTCAGCGAAAACCCTCCCGTTCGCCACGTCAGCGCCACGTGGATGCCACGTGTGTGCCACGTCACGCCATGTGTGCCCTAGTACCCGCGTGTCCGCCACGTCACCGCACGCCTTCCCGGTGAACTCGGTTCACGTAGACCGTGTCTACGACACAAGGGCCCCACTTGTCAGCGCGCATATTTCGTATTTTCCGATTATTTCTGAAAATCCAAATTCCCAACCAATAGCGTAGCGACACGTGTCAACTTCTGTGATTTTCTAATTTTCCCTTCCATTTAAACTTCGGAAGCTCCGTTCTCCTCCGTTCGAACTCCGATTCGAACGATTCAAATTTCTAAATTCATATAAAATCAAGATCTATCTGTTGGTGTCATTTTTATGAATTTTTGAATTTTATTTATTTCTGGTTTTATTTATTTTTGCCTCGATTTGCGTGTTTCAAGGTAGACGACGCCTTGCCGGTTGAGCGAGAGGAGCATCCAGCGGAGGTTGCAGCAGCGGGGAGAGGTGAAGGCAAGTCTCCTTGACCATATTGAACCCAAATTTATGAAATGCTATTTTGTGTTTAAATTATTGCATGCTTATTATTTGCGATCATACTTTAAATCTTTGTTTTAATGCTTAGCTATATTCCAACTTTGTTATGCCACATTGATATTCAACTTGACAACCTTTGACACCTTAGGAAAACTAATTACTGTAATTAATGGTAATCATTTTGATTATGGGAACGGTAGAAAATGCTTAGCCATGCTTAATCACGTCGGTACCTTACCATTATGGAAATGATGTCATTCTCGATTCAAAAATGAATTGTGAAATGTATGGCAATTGGTGTTGCCGGTATTAATTTGAAATTAAAAGTGAAAAATGATTTAGACCGGGATGGATTGGTTGAATGGCGGGTGCGGGATGCACAAAATTTTTGGAATGTGATTGTCCGCCCTAGTCAATTAAGGACCGATCGTGTGGACACCATGGGCCATGCTATACAAAGACAACCACATGTCTATATGGGTACGACTGCTAAGTAATTTGCATGTATCGTTATTTGACTTCGCCAAATGTCGCAGGGTTTGTCGGACGACACTTGCAAGGCGCAAGAGGGGGCTTCTGGACTGGGCGGAGGTAGCCCTACCAGCGGTGGAACCTTAGCGGGTGAAGTCGGTAGCGGTATATGCATTGTAAAGGCCTTGTCATGATCTCCTTGCCGACACACCAAAGGAAGTGTGTTACTGGCCTGGCAAAACGGGTTGATCATGTCGTGTGGGTAAAGTGTACCAGCTCTGCAGAGTCTTAAAAACTACTTGAGTAGCCGTGCCCACGGATAAGGCCGGCAAGCGTGGAACGCTTTCACATTGTAGATTTTCTGGTTTTTGGTTTTAAATGGAAAAATGATGATTTAGTTTAAAATGAAAAATGTGGTTGGGAATCCGCGAGCGGCTAGAGCTCCCGGGTTTTAGTTTGGCGGCTAGAGCCAACCAGGTAGTTGGAACCTGGAAAATTGTATACTTCGATGTAATTAATTATGTTATTTACATTTTGGTAAATGCTGCTTTAAGAAATTATTACTTGTATTTCCTTTAAATTTCGCTTTTATGCAAATGAGCCATGTTATGCCTCCCTTTGTTTAAACCTTGCATTTAGTTACTTGCATTATGTTGCCAAGACTTGCGAGTATGTTGCATACTCACCCTCGCTTTTTATTATGGGTGCTTATTCCATAAAGCGATGATGGGAGAAGGGTGAACAAAGAGCCTGTGATCCACCGTTCGACAATTGTGCTGGAGACTTTGAGGAGGAGGATGACACGATCTTCTAGGGAGCGTACCCCAGTCGGTTGCCTGTGGGCTAACTGATTGGCTCTTTTTGTTCTATATTTCCGCTGCTACTTTTACACTTCAGCCGTAAGGCTTCATACTTGTAATAATGTGATGATGTTGTTACACTCTTTTGCTTAATACTGTTATGAACTTTATGATATGTCTGTGTTATCATTATCAGAGTCTTGTGCGCTTAGCTGTTCTCGGACTAGCGGTTGAAACATGTGAGGGTTCGGATTTGGTAATCCGAGTCCCCACATCGAGCATCTGACCCATGCTTGGGATGCAGCGGCATGAGTCCTCTCGTGACCTGCTAGTTAGTTTCCCTGGACATCTAGTCCATGTCCAAGATGCGGCAGTTCGAGCATGTCTCGTCTGTCAGTTCCTCGAGCACCATTTTGGTCGGGTCTTCAGCAAGATGCTCGGACCCGCTAGAACATGCTCGTCCCCGAGCCAGTGTTGCTCGGACGCCGCAGTAGCTCTTCGCTGCGAGATTCTTCTCCCCGAGCCAGTGTTGCTCGGATGCTGCAGTAGTTCTTCGCTGCAAGATTCTTCTCCCCAAGCCAGTGTTGCTCGAATGCCGCAGTAGTTCTTCGCTGCGAGATTCTTCTCCCGAGCCAGTGTTGCTCAGATGCTGTAGTAATTCTTCGCTACAAGATTCTTATCCCCGAGCCAGTGTGCTCGGATGCTGTAGTAGTTCTTCGCTGCGAGATTCTTCTCCCCGAGCCAGTGTTGCTCGGATGCCGCAGTAGTTCTGCGCTGCGAGATTCTTCTCCCCGAGCCAGTGTTGCTTGGACGCCGTAGTAGCTCTTCGCTGCGAGATTCTTCTCCCCGAACCAGTGTTACTTGGATGCCGCAGTAGTTCTTCGCTACAAGATTCTTCTCCCCGAGCCAGTGTTGCTCGGATGCCGCAGTAGTTTTTCGCTATGAGATTCTTCTCCCCGAGCCATTGTTGCTCGGATGCTGCAGTAGTTTTTCGCTGCGAGATTCTTCTCCCCGAGCCAGTGTTGCTCGGATGCCCCAGTAGTTCTTCGCTGCGAGATTCTTCTCCCCGAGCCGTTGTTGCTCGGATGCCACAAAGAGTTCTTCGCCGCGAGATTCTTCTCCCGAGCCGTTGTTGCTCGGATGTCGAGAGTTCTTATTGCGAGATTCTTCTCCCCGAGCCAGTGTTGCTCGAATGCCGCAGTAGTTCTTCGCTGCGAGATTCTTCTCCCCGAGCCAGTGTTGCTCGGATGCCGCAGTAGTTCTTCGCTGCGAGATTCTTCTCCCCGAGCCAGTGTTGCTCGAATGCCGCAGTAGTTCTTCGCTGCGAGATTCTTCTCCCGAGCGTTGTTGTTGCTCGGATGTCGCAGAGTTCTTCGCCGCGAGATTCTTCTCCCGAGCCGTTGTTGCTCGAATGCCGCAGAGTTCTTCGCCGCGAGATTCTTCTCCCGAGCCGCTGTTGCTCGGATGTCGCAGAGTTCTTCGCCGCGAGATTCTTCTCCCGAGCCGTTGTTGCTCGGATGCCGCAGTAGTTTTTCGCTGCGAGATTCTTATGCCCGAGCGATTGTTGCTCGGACGCCGCAGTGGCCCTTCGCTGCGAGATTCTTCTCCCCGAGTCAGTGTTGCTCGGATGCCGCAGTAGTTCTTCGCTGCAAAATTCTTCTTCCCGAGCCAGTGTTACTCGGACGCCGCGGTAGTTCTTCGCTGCGAAGTCCCAATCCTCCCTGTGAGTCTGGAGGCTTAATGGCGTCTTGCCGAGCAACTTCCCCTTTAGTCTCGGGGCTAGCTGTCGAGGATTGGGAAATTCCGTAGATGACCATCGTGCTAAGAATGCCAGAATGACCATATTTGCCCTTGGACGTTGTTCCCAAGGAAGGTCTCCGAATAGCCCGCCCTCTGTGCCCACCTCGCCCTCTGCAAGTTCGCCGAGCATGCTTGTTTCTAAAAGTGCGCTAGCGACCAAGACCAAGAAGAGCCCGTGATCAACCAAAAGATCGGGCACAATTCACGAAGACGACGTGGCATTAATTACGGCGGCTCAAGGATCAAGGCTACCACGATCGCAGACGCCATGGTTCTGCGCGCCGCGATCCGCACCCATCTGCACTCCACGTCGTGTTGTGCCTCGCAGAAACAAGGGAACAAAGACCACCCACGCCCGCAGCAATGGCGCGCCCTCTGAATAAATGTTGTGTCGCTTGTAACCCCCTATAAATACCTTCTCGCGCGAAGGGTTTAGGGTTCGACTTCATTCTCTGTTTTCCTCATACATAGAGCTTGTCGCTGGCGGTCTGGAGGATAGTCCTTAGAACCTCCCAGGGCACCCTGAGCAAGCATATTGTAACACATCCTCAAGATGTTAGCGCCACCACTGGACGTAGGGTTATTATCTACCCCGCGAGAGGCCCGAACCAGGCCAAAAAAAGCCTCCTCTTGTTCACTATGATTGTCCCGACCACCTCGATCCGTAGCTCGGCAAGCCCTCAGACGACACACCCCCCGCGAAAAAGGGGTCTTAGGTTGATCCGTCATTCAACAAGTAAGCTCGGCGAGGGGGACCGGTTCCCGAATCATCGACAAAAATAAAGTTAGAAATTGGGTTTGCATACGAATTCCATAGTAAAATACTTTAATAACTAAATTTGGGAATAAATTAAATAAAATTAGCAATTGCATTTGTATATGAAATCCAATAAAATATAACTAAAAATTAAAATAAAATTTTATTTTGACTCAAGTTCCTAAATAAAATAATAAATATGTAAAATTTAGAAAAAATCATTGGAGCCATATACTAACTCCAACAAAAAAATTGTAATAAAAAATCAAGAGTTGGTTTTGCATAAGAATTCCATAGAAAAATTTCTAACTAACTAAGATTACTAATAAATTCAATAAAATTAGCAATTGCATTTATATACAAAGTCAAATAAAAATAAATGTAATTTACAATAAAATTAAAATAAGCAATTTGATTTCAGTTTGAATTCCCAAGTAAAATCCCTAATTAATTTTAATTAGAATAAACATTAAAATATGTAAATTGGATTTTTGTACTAATTCTAGCTAAAAATAATTTGAATTCAGAATAAAAGGAAAATAAATTTTGTAATTTGATTTCCATACGGTTCCAAAGTAGAATCCCTAAATAGTTGAAATTCAAAATAAATTAAATAAAATTAACCATTTGATTTGAATGCAAACTCTAAGAAAAACGACAGAAATTTTTAATAAAATAAAAGTTATAACAAAGATAGCACAAATATTATCAGAGGAGACTAAAAAAAGTGCAATTGCATCATTTTGTCCTGTAAGAAAAAATTGACACATAGGGAAGCAAAGAGATAGAGATAAGAACAAAATCGTGCTATACTTGGGGACCCAAATTTGAAACATGGAATCCTCTGTGTATAACAATGCTAGTCCCTGGTTCATTAGCTAGTTTATGCAGTAAATTATTGAATATCAAACACATACTCACAATAAGCAAAACCACTACATAACATTAAACAATATATAAATAGATCTAATAGTGGTTGACTTACACATCAACCGAAGAGGGCAAATACCTTTAAAGAGCAGCAAGGGAAGCAAAACGAAAACAATACCCAAGTAGGACCCTCCGGATATGCCCACAGACATTCGATTGGGTCTCACGACCTAGTACTCGGCCTTCAAGTTCTGCTCATGCTAGACACAACTAAGCATATACAAAGTCTTCTTTACCACCAGAAAGTAATTGCACATCATAGTAGTGATTGGACACTTTCGTATTCTAGCTACTGATAATTTAAATGACCAGTGACATTAGTTGTTTTTATCAATAGTCAATAGCCCAAATGTTATAATCCAATAAGTCTTCTTTACTACCAAATAGTAATTATGCGTCATAGTAGTGATCCGACAATTTTGTATTCTAGCTACCCCTTAATTTAAAATGACCAGTAACATTAGTTGTTTTTATCAATCATCAACAACCCAAATGTTGTTGTCCACCGAGCTTACATTTATACTACATACCAATGGTCAACCATTCTCCACCCTTCAATCATAATATTTAAACTAATCATGATATGAATTTCAGAGGTGTCCTAGTGATCCAGCTATAGATTAATCTAGCTATTCTTAATAATCATATCACTTTAATTGATCCCAATAGCACATAATTGTATTTAATACCACAAATTTATTATTTGATTCATTCCTATCTAATCTACTGATGCTAAATCAATATCTTCTAGTGCAAATAAAATCTTTCTTGGCTAATTCAAGTTGTCGGATTTATTTAGTTCCTCCTGTTTTCTATTTTTCTAAATTCAGCCAATGTCTCATCTTTGGTGGGGCCAGCATCGACCAAACCCAAGCCATCATTTCACATCTTAGCGCGGTTGGTGTTTTTTCATGCCTTGGCATACGTTAGGTTCTTCGACGGTTGATTCACACCTTAGCATGATCGCTGTTTGTGTCATGCCTTGACATGGCCACTAAATAGAACTAGGAAATGGGCAACGCCGTGATGATGCCAAAATGATGCACCAGCCATCATACAATGTTGCGGCATGGACAACGTCACATCATGCCTTGCACATGGCCGCTGGCCGACCGACGGGAGATAGTGCCTGACACAGTTATTAGGACCACTTTCTGTGCATGGGCGATATTGCCAGGGCCGTCACCACTAGGTCATGCATGTGGATCGATGATGTTGTGCCAGGTGGACACTGTTGTCAATGAGGGTGACATGCGGGGTTGTTGCTATGATGTCGTTGTGGTGGGCATGGGATGGACACCTTTGCCAACATGTGTGGAGACGTGGCCAACAACTAGCTCTGCTTATTGAGTGTGTCACTATTAAGTGTTGCCACTCCTAGCCATGCCAAGAGCACAAGAGTAGGGCATCGATATCATACATGTTTTTGATCTCTACATAGTGAGTTCGATAGACAAACACACGATACAAGAACCGATCTAGACGAACCACAAGGACTCCTTCCAAATTGAAATTGAGATCAGATAGTGACAACCAAAGTATTCGTCATCCTGGGTGATATGAGATAATAGCACAAGCTGATGCAATTGTTTTGTTTCAAGATTGATCTTGCTCCAAGCATGAATTAATCTACAAAACGACATGTTCAAAGATTTTGATCTAGAATTTAAACGAGAAGCATATGAATGATTTGTAGAGGTTTCAATCTGGGATTGCAAACGAACTATTTCCAAGTTTGCTAGCAATCACTCGCACAACCCCATCCCCATTAGACCCCCACCTTACCAAGTTTGTATACATGCATTTATTTTGCTAACTTTAGGATCACAGAGTGCACAAAGTAAGGCAAAAGGGTAGTTAGTAGCCAGGCTCGGGCATGCCACTGGTTCTAGAGGGTGGCCAAACTAGGGGCAGCAACATGCATGCCTGACAATCCCCTCGTACTCCTCGGCGTAGCGGGAGGTCCCCAAGTGTTGTCGCAGCATCGCCAAACCATGAGCATACCAAATCGCAAATCACCATCAACCGGTGGGAGAGAAGCTCAAAACGAAAACAACAACCATACGAATTAATCAAGCATATCATAGTAGAAGAAATAAGGGGAGTAGTGGTTTGTCACAGCATGGCTGCCATTGGCACACTTTGGAAGCCAAAACCGCTATTGCAATAGGGATTCAATAGCCACATGGGAGCTTAGAGAAGCTGGCACTTAAGGGGTGTGACGAGGGTCGATGGGGCCATGCAGTAGGGGGAAGAAGAGGAGTTGGCGGTGGATCCGGGTGAGAGAGGTGGTGAGGCGAGGAGGAATGACGACGCAGGCATAGGGGAAGAAGGGGGCCGATGACGCTGAGAGAGGGAAGCAGCTGGGAAGTGTGGGTGGGGAATGCTATGGTGGCGGCGCTGTTAGCCGAAGTGACAACACTGGAGATGGGGGTGAGGGAGGAAGCACGAAGGGCGGCTATGTGGAGTAGAATGGAGATAGATATGGAGAGAGAGTGAGGTTAGGGATAAGGATGAGGGAGAGCTAGGGATTCGGCCGGACCTTGGTCCAAATATAATAGGGTCGGCCCATGAGGCCAAAAATGGCCCAATAGATAAACGAATGAATTAAATTAAATTAAATTGAATCAATATAATAATAACAATACTGATACTAAAATTTAAATAGGATGAAAAGGAGGATAAATGCAAACAGATAAATAAATAAATAATACTAACAATAAGCACAATAATTAAAATAAGAAAACGGTACGACGAGTTGAGTAAACACATGACCTGAAATTTTTAATGTTCAACGCAAAATCAAATACACCGCGTAAACGCATAAAACTTAAGATAATTTAGAGAAAAGTTGGGCGCCATAAAACATGTAATAATTTAATAGCAATCTGAATTATAGTACCCAAAATTTCAAGAAGCGAGCTAAATCAAGTAGGAGACCAACTTTGAAATTCAAGTGAGGACGAGTATTTCAATCTAGTTTTAAGAAAGCATTTCTTGAACATATTTGGAATAATTTCAATTAAATGTATTCTCTTATACATATTATCACTCGATGCATTCTGAAACTTTTTTCCTTGAAAATTATAATATGGGAATCGAGATAGATGGAATTGATTATTGTATTGGTTAATCTCTTTGGGAGATCTAGGATAGTATGCATACTATGGATAGTTAAAAGCCATATATAATTGAGGTGGGTAGAGAATGTCGATGAGAAGATGGTAAGCCAGTGGGGCTCTCTACATAAGCTAGAATAAAATGTTAACCCACTACACTTGAGCAATAAGCTGTATATTCTTGTATCAATCATAGTGTGTGGAAACAACTAGAAAAGTTGTCCTATGAAAGTATTATGATCTTCACATTGGGTATGAGTATATAACTAAGAGTGAGAAGTCGGGCAGGCTAGAAGGCCCAGTGAGACCACAATTTGGAATTTAGCTATGGGCTGATCGTTCTGGGGCGTTATATTTAAACGCCATGAGATGAGTATCATTACTGTGTGGAAAGCAAAATGCAACTGGTATATTATGAGTAGGTGGGAAATGGTCGAGGACACCACGACTTGTTAGCTACCAAGGTTGGAGATCTAGTATTTGAGTAGCGACAAATATTCTGGGTCCCAACGGTTGTTGGGATCACTATGGGTAGAGTGGTACAAATCTGTGTAGGGTCAAAATCAACAATTTATGCATGTCTCCTAAATTGGAGGCTATAGAAGCTAAATCTGCTCATATATGAGTGCTACTAGAATTTTCTAATTTAAAAAGTGACAACACAACTATTTCCTTAATAAAACCATACTTTCAGAGAAAAAAAGGTGTATGAGAAAATTGTGAGAACGTTTCATATCATGCATTTTGTTATTAATACTTGCTGAGTATTCTTTGTATTCACTCTTGCTTAACTCCCTCTTTGCTTACAAAATTACACAGACGTTCAGGTATTCAATTGGGACACGGATCTCTATGGATATGCCTACGAGGCGGGGTGAGGATCACACAAGTTTAGGGTACAAGGAGAAGAACTGCACAGAGTATTGGGTGTAGTAGTGGACCGTATGGCATCTTCCATCGATCCACTGGGTATTGAGTATTTAGTAATGACTTTCCATTGTACTTAGGATATTATGTAAGATTAACTGTGTACTGGACTTCTAGCCTACGTGGCAATGGTTGTAATAAGGTTCTATTCAGTCTCTAATTATTGTTCTATTCCAACACTCTGAATATGGTGTATTAACTGATAAAATATCGGGGATTTCAGATATTTTGTTAGCTAATATGCCAAGATCGGTATAATTATCTTAGAGTAATGGTGATGCCACTGTCATTACCCTGGGATAATTATGTAGGTTGCCACATAATGAGTGGTGGCAAATAACATGGGAAATCTCAAAATGAAGGTGATATTGCTTGATGCAATGATTAGCCTACTGAGCATAAGCAAACCAGCTATGAAATTGCTTAAGCACACAATGGGATATTTGAACATCATCAAGTTGAATGATTTTCAAGCAATTGATAGATCATCAAGTGGAATGATTTTCAGTATTTGTTCTATACAAGATTTTCTTAGAGTAATCTTGAATCCCAAATAAAAGATAATGACCTAGAGGCTGATATTGATCATGGGTGATCTTAATTTCCCAAAGGCATACTAAAATTCATGCTCTTAGGTTTGAGTCAAGCATATAGTGTGCCACCCTTCTTTAGCTAAGATATGTGTTATCGTAGAAACAATATTAACCTCTAGGTGATCAAGGTTTATGCTTTCAGTGAACATTTATTTACATGCTCATGCTTTATTTTTAGCATCAAGTGGTCAATCTTTGATGTTCTACTTCCTGATATGAATACAGATGTATGTATTATTGTTTACAAGTCATATGCTAGAACATATTTATATTGACCAAATATAAAAATTTTGCATTGGAAAGACCTTAGATCATCCATGTGTGGTATCATAGATCGAGGCAGTTTGGGCATTGACAAAATAAGGTTGGACTATGACTGTTTTCCTGACCACAACATTAAAGTATCATTCAATGGACTTAATATTGTTATGAATGTCTCGGACATCTTGCGAGCCATAACTTAAAGGTTAAAAGTGGATCCTTAATATTTTACACTTTGAGTGTAAAGCCTCTATTGGAGGCATAATTATCATTAGGAATAAAAGTACTAGATCCTTTGGGAGGATTCCAATGAGAATCAATGGAGCCCATAATTGATGTTATACATGTACTTTGTGATACTAACGGATGCTTCCACTAGGTGGATCCAAGATGATCTCACTAGGTGGATATTATCCGATTGCAATTATACTCCTAGGGAGAGAAATTGTTAAAACTTGCGGAGTTAAGAACCCAGCTCTAGGATTCTAGGTATAAGAGTGGAGTACTTATATGGTTTTATAAGAAGCCTTAACTAGCATAAGGTTGTGTTTGGCATGGCTGTACCTTTTTAGAAAAGTAGCTTTTGACTGGACTACAGAGCTGAACGGTTGGGCTGAAGAGGTTTAGTGTTTAGCAGTCTGGCTTTTAGGTGTGACAAGTGTGGGTCGGGAATGAGGGTGAGACGGGTTGAACTTGGGATTTTATACTAGGTAGGAGGGATAATTTTATTCAACTCTAGTGATAAAGTCAGAACCCTAACCCATCAAAACCGTAGGAAGCTACCCCAAATCAGCTTTGGACTTTTAGCTTCTCCTTGTACAAATGAGCTATTGGCTTTTGGCTTCCGGCTGTGAAGAAACCAGCCTTTTGGCACAGTTTCCGACTTCTAGAGGGAAAAGGCTGAAGCTGAAGCCATTCGAAATAGGGTCTAAATGTCATCTAGGAGACACTGGTCCATAGATGTTCAAGAGATGAGAATGTCTATTTTGAAAGAAATGTGACAATTGTTCACCCGGGAAGAGAGGAAAACACGCAGTTAGGATCTTTTTGCATAATGATACATTGAGAATGAGTTCGGTATATTGCATATACCCCCAATGACTAATACATATACAATCATCTAAGAGACACTGATCTACAGAGTCCAAGAGATAAGAATATCCATTCTATAAGAAATAGAATATTTCTCACATAAATCACCACCATAGCATGATATTGTAGGCACTCAAAAAACAATGATAGTATTTTTTTATATGCTATTAATTGAATATGTCATCCTGACATTAGGAGGAAGATAGAGACTATATTTGGAATGTCATGATGGGATGAATGAAACATCTTCAATTCGAAGATGCCATGATGAGCAATCTAAACTAAGAATTCAGAGGATACTCAAGCACCTGATGAGCGTAGAATCCATTAGATATTATAAAAGGATTAAATATGCATGAAGTGGTGATATCCTAGGATGAATGTATGCCCACTTACGTAAGATGACTTATAATGTTAAAAGAATTTGCTAGGACGCCTATAGATTTAGGATATATGATCTATGGGGACACCTATAGATCTACAATTTGTTAACACAAAATCATGCGATTGATGAATCACTATATAACACTCCTATGATAGGATTTGCCTAGTAGGTGAGAGGTCTCACCAAAAAGTTAATTAGGAGAATGATTAGCCCAGTACTTTTGCACGTGCACCTCATAGCGCTAGGATTGCAGAACAACCAAGAATATATCATTTAGGAAATGATGAAAGATCTAATTAATATTGAAATATCAACAGAACATAGTAAGAGAACAATAGAAATACTATAGACAACCGTGCCTCTATAATTGCTTATGTGAATCTAAAATCTAAAGTCTACAGCAAAGTATTGATGATACTCATAGATGAAAGGTCAAAAGGATGAAAGAAATTGCGATCAAACCAATATCTCTAAAATTGCATCAATGAATTTGAGTATGATGGGTCATCATAAAGTGGTGTAAAACGATGGTTTGAAGGCCATAAAAAGTGAATTGATATCTCCTATTGTAGATGAGATAATGTTTCGCTATATGGTATCTCTAGAAGCAAATAATTAAATTGAAAATGCAGTGAATAGAGCATCAGCAGAGCTCGAAGTCCTTATTGTGATAAGGATTTTAAAGGCAACATGTATAGATTGTTGTTGATGATATATGTAACTTATCCTTGTGAGTCCAATAGAACCACGGAGGAGAGGTAGAATATTACTTGAAAGATGGAATCTACATAGAAATCGAGTGAATCATGATGAATCACTCAATTATCAGTTGAATGCACCTGCAATGATTTCATATGAAGGTTAATAGTAATTAACATTATGTACTAAAAACACCAATAGTCATGTAATCCTTGAAACTTATATCTTGCAAATTATGTCAATTATATATATGTGTGTGTGTGTGTAATGTGTGTGTGCGTGTGTTGGTAAGATATAGTGCTAAACCATGATATGGTATTGCACATTCTCAAAGAAAAGAAATAAAACCGTAAAGTGGAGAGGACACTTAAATGCACTAGTAGTATTCATGAATTTTATTTTAATTGTTTGCCGGTACTATATAGTGCATTCACACACCAAAAAGTATGAGAGAAATGATCTTATATGCTCTTAAAGTTCTTTGAAGGAATTGATGACATCGGTGGTCATGTGGAGTTTGGCAAACATAATTAATCCCTAAAATGCCAAGTCATCGACTGGATATACGTTCATGTGGTATAACCATGAATAGGTCTGTTAAATAGACATTAGTTGTAAATCTTGAGAGAACCACCTAGAAATAGTTGTAATGAGTAAAGGCTCGTATGATTAACAAACTAGAATGATTATCTAGTAATGTTGAGGTAATGCAACTAATAGCCCCATAGTCTAAGGAGAGGACATGAATATTTGTATTGGACGAGATCAAGTATGTGGTATTGCGAAAGGGTAAATATGAGAAAGAATTTTGCTCAATGATCCGATACACTCATGATTCCTATAAGGATAGTGAGATAAGAATTTAGCATAATAAAACTTGTGATTGTCTGTTGAACATATTTACAAAATCTTTGCCAACATCTGTATATTATATCTTAGGCAATGGTACAAGAAGACACCAATGATTGTTGTCTTCAAGGGGAGCGGATATTGATCCTCATGCTGAAGACCTTGAGCCTTAGCATAAATGAAATTTGGAAAGACCAGATTAAATAGCATATACCTCCTATGGTGAGGAGGCAGATTCGTAGCAGGGGCAGGTCTAGGGTCTCCCATACCTCTTGGACGGCTGGGGGGAGGAGTTGTCGAGGATGAAGTTGCTGGTGAAGCCGAGGAGCATGAGGAGGAGCTCGTGCAGCATCCCGACGGGCTTGAAGAGAGGATTGTGGACGTTGAAAGGAGGACCGAATTGAAAGGACCTGGAGAGGATTATAGATGTCGAAATGGAAATCGGAGGGGCAAATTCTCTCCGCTACCAGTGGGGCACGGGAGGTAGAGAGAGGGAGGGAGAACATATCGTCTAGCGAGTTTTGAAGAGGGAGACACAGAATGTGGGGAAGGCAGTTGCAAACGCACCGACTGATTCGTGTGGCCCACTTATGTCGGCGCTTGTTTTTCATAGAGAAGCCACACCTGCCTGTTATGCGGGTTGGACGATTTAACCGCGGTATAGGATAAACTCTTTCTTTTATTAGTTTAGATATGACGTACATGTGTCTGACTTAATTTCAACTTCGGCCTCTAGCTATCATCGAGAGCCAAGGCCGTGGAGGAACTGAGCTGAACTGAACGATACGCTAGCTTGGTCGCCGGGCATTCATCAGTCTCCTGCTCGGTTTCAAAAGAGGACAAGTCCTCGTTTGGAATCTGTGGAAATTAATTGAACTTGCTAGCTACATCAATCCTTTGAAATTCCGGCCGTGTTGCAAGCAGGTTATAGTTTGCTATTAATTGTACTGTGCAGCTGGATTCAAAACTAAGGTTCATAAATCACTTAGGGACGTCTTAATACTTCATATAGTTTCTAAATAAGTTGTTTTAGATATCTCTTAGGTGACAGTTGTATCATTAATTTCTATGAACATATGTTGCCTCAAATAAAAATAACTACATATATATTATGAAAGTATATTTGATGATGAATTTAGTAATGTCAATTTCATATTGTCAATCTTGATAATTCTTTATATATATTAATAGTCAAATCTTAAAATATCTAACCAGCACAGATTCTAAAATGACTTATATCTGGAATCGAAGGTAGCATTAATTCAATCTTCAAGGTGCATGTGCAGTTACATGCATGCTAAATACTACATTGTCACATTATAGCTTGTCATACTCTCTTAATCCCAAGACTCACACATCGCAGACTCTCTCTCTCTCTCTCTCTTTGCCTAATAAGTCTGTCGTACTGGTGCTGAATTCTGTTACTAAAAAAGTATGACAAATCATATCTGACTAAGATTATATATTGTAAAATTAGATATCCACCAAATAGATTCTAAATTATAGTGGAATGACTTAGGCTGAGTTTGTTTAGGCTTGAGCTTGAGCTTATTTGGCTTCTAGACCTCTATAAGCCATAAGTCAAAACAAACAGTATTTAGGCTTGAGCTTGAGCTTATTTGGCTTCTAAAAATCCCACTTCCCTGGTACCCTTACAACTTAACTATTATTTACGAAAAATTGCCATCCTCATCCAAATTTCAAAGAGCCAAATAACTTCTTCCAATTTCTAAAGACTTCTCCTCCAAACTCCGGCCTAAACAAACTCAACCTTAAAGAGGAGGAGGATCTTGACTCTATAAAGGTGTCTTGCTTTATTGTTGACATATATAGTACCTGCATGAAGGTGAATTAAACACAAGGAAATTAAATCACATTGATTAATGAATGGCCATATATAGGGATCGAATGGAAGCAAATCAAACGGAGGATCATCGTCATCATGGAGAAGAGAAGAAGAAGATGAAACTAATTAAGGGTCTGTTTGTTTTATATTTTGATTCTAGATTCTGACTCTAAAAGTAGAATAAAAAACAAACAGCCTGGTTCTAGAATCCAATTCTCACAATCCAGCCCACTCATATACATTGAATCCATAATGCAGTTTCTATATGCTTTTGGATTCTAACTTTTAGAGAATCATATTCTCTATAACCATAATTCAGAATCAGTTTTTAGAGAATTCAAAGCTGAAACAAACAAGCGCTAAGAAGAGGAAGAATTAATTAACGGGTGATGGATGAATAGTGTCGATGACGATGAATTATTAAGCGGTGGATTCCTTGAGGTAGGCGATGCCGGGGAAGACCATATATCTCGGTGCCAGGGATGTACTGCAATGCAATACTAGTATCTAACGTGTGATTGATTGATGCTGTTAATTAGCTAGTCGTAGAGCGTTCCTTCCTACCATGACGACCATGCATGTTCTTCTGGTTTGCCCGCGTAGCCGATCGAGGGTTGTGCCGGACTGCCGGCCGAAGAGGCCGTGAGGTGCAGGTTGGACGCCTGCCTATGCGGGCGCCGCCGTGTGGCACTGCTCGATCGGACTTCTCTTCTCGCCACTCACCGCGTTACTACCAGCCGGGGCCTCGCCGAAGGAAGCCATTCCCTAGCCTGCCTGCCTAGATGGATTGGATTGCCCTGAGCGATATAGATCGATCGATCGATCTATCTCAGCTAGCCGGCCGGCCGCCGCGACGCAAACGAGCAAAGGAAATTAAAATTAATAGGAAGCCGGCCGATGGAATGGAAGCGCGGCGTGGGGACGGGGGACACCGACCAACTGGTAAAATTTCTTACTGGTAACCGCCGACGGATCCGCTTTATCCGGTTAGCTCATTCTCGATTGTTTCTTCATTCTCGATTGAATTCCAGAGAAAGATTTGCTTACTAGTATTATTACCTTACTTCGGATACAACGAATTCAACAGCGTATTACTCGGCAGCAATCATCATCTACTGTAGTTAATTCTTGCATCTGCATCGACGTATTCAACTCACAACTCAGTGTCTCAGACAAGACCGACAAAAGAGAATTTCATTCGTTATATTCTTTTCTTGTCATCTACAGTATCAACCGAGCTGGGGATATATAAAGAATCAACTTTCCATCGAGGTGTAGTATATCATTTCCTTTCCAAATATACAACTGTGGATCATACATTTCATACACATCCTATGCTAAATTCTCCTCCGCGTCGAGTGATGGATATGACAAACAGCAAAAAGCTCCAGCTCGGAATACCCAACAAAAATCTCTGCCCAAGGGATATCCATCCAGAAAAAGAAAAAAAAAACAGACCACACGAATCCATCAAGCTTTCTTAGCAATCCGACCTACCCGCCTGCGTCGAACATAGCAAAGCTTCCGACTGGTCTCTCTCACCGTAATGCTTGCCTTTTGCCTTGCCCATGCGCGCTCTTCTTACTGCCTGTTGTATTTGCCGCTCGTGCTCTTTCAGGATCTCTTCCATGTTACCTCCATGGGGTATTAGCGGTCCAGAGTAGTGAATTCTGTTCTTCTTAGCACTACTCACCTGAACATGCACAGGCTATTTTGTCACGGAACAAGCGGTTTACTAATGTAAAATGTAACTGCAGGCAACTTAGATATCCCAAAGATGCAAAATGCAAAGTCTTCTGGCTTCCTTTTTTTCTTTGTATATAACTGGTACAGTGGTTACCAAATTTCACTAAACATGTTTCGACAATTAAAGCTGGCCAAGATAGCTCACTCACCACTGTAGGATCCTTGGTTGCCACCCCACCATCCTTTCGATGGGAAGACGATGACCTTTCTTGGAATTGCTGTGCCCATTCAGATCTTCTAGAGGGGTCAACAGCAGTTAGTTGACTGTACCTAGAACTAGACCGATGCTCTCTCAAGTCTGGCCTCTTAGCACCATCCCCAAGGTTAGATGATAGAGTAGCACTGCCTCGCTGCCCTACAGCAGAAGAGACGTTCGACAACTGAGATGTGTAAAATTTTTGGTTCTTCTGATCAGTGCCATTTGATCGGCCAAGAGTAGATGATGAGCGGCCAGCATGCATCAAAGGTACACGCTGCTGAGGAAATCCATGTTCACCGACTCTTGCTGGAGGATCAATTGGAAAGTCAGTAATACCATCCTCCTTTGGAGTAAACTTGTAGCTGCTGCTTTTTGAATTTGCCTGCACCTTTCGTTGCTGCAAAGCCACGTAAGCACAAACTTCAGAGAAGCGGTAACAGCACTACCACAGAGAGGATGCAAAAAGATTGAAACACTAGTTAGGTGCTACATCTCAATCTAGATGTTGTTTTACCAAGATAGTTTAGTTTTGCACATACTTTGACAGTTTAGTTTTGCGCATACTTTTCCTCCATATAGCTCTATTAAATGCTTACTGGTAGTAGTATAAGAGAAATGCCTATAAAACCAATAGGAGCAAACATATGTCAAAAACTAAGGCATTAACTCTTTGCTCCATGTGCATGGAGCTAAAACTTCTATTTTGGAATAGAGGTAGACAGGTAGTATACTACTATTCGCATAGAAAAGAGGTGCTTACGTACCAGTAAACTCAGGTTGAGACAATAATACGGCGTATATAGCTTATGCGGATGAGTTATTTCATGATTAAAATGAAAACATACCTTACTACTTCAGATTCTATACAAGCTATGCCCTTGATTAAGAAGGCAGTCACTCCAGCAATGAAAAGCTCACATCTATGGTGCAGCGCCCAAACATTTGTCTTAGTAACCAAATAAGCATCCTAGAATGAATGAACAAAGTTCACCCAAACCTATCCTATCATATTTGAATAACGCATTTCTCCACAAGGATTCATGAACATGTCTCTTGTAAGTATAGTGCCACAGGACTATGGGTCTTACATATACTTCAGTAAAACTATTATCAACCTTGTATCAGACATTTTGGTGCACATGGGATGAAATGTTATGGTACCTGCAAATCACCAATGCCATTTGGTGCTTGAGGTTGCTTCCTCCTTCCAGTTTCATTATGATGTCCTTTCAATGCAGACGCCCTTTGCCTGCAAGCAAAGAATTCTTAGATCAAAACATGAAATTTCAAGCAGGACTAGATTGCCATTGTACAATAATCTCTCTAAATGCTTCCAAAATAGTTCCATATTAGTGAGAATAGTGCAGAACAGATTACCTCCTAGCTTCCTCATCTCGAAGCTTAGCATCATATTCCTTGCTCGGGGGATATTTTGGTAGACTTGATGGATCGCAGGCATATGGTTTTGTAGTGAAGAACTGATGATATGAGTTACAAAAAAAAAGGAGCTGTGAAACCATAAGAAAGAACTTTAAGAGAAAATAAATCTAAAAAACAGCATCAGAGCAAGAGCCAGTGTGTAGTTCCAGACACAGGACTATGGATCTTACATATTCTTCAGTAGGACTATGCCATAAAAATCACTTAGAATCACTTAGGCCAGTTTGTTTCCGTATGGAAGAAGGGTGTTCAGCTTACTAAATAAACTCGAAAAATAAGCTAAAAATTTGGCGCTGGCTTCAAACTATAAACCCGTAACCTAATGCTAGGACAAATATGACTTTAATAGCTGTTCCTGAAAGGTACTGTTCCATCTTCCACAGCAAAGCCATGAAATCTCCCACAAATTACACAATTTGAATGCATAGATGTAATGACAAATATATAGAAGCCTTATTGCAACAACACAGTTTTAGTGTCTCAATACACATCTCATTGTGCTTTGACAACAAATTGTTACTAAGAGTCTAAGATGCAGTCAGCAATACTGCAACTGAAGTCCATGCAGCACATGCTCACAAAACAAAGAACAAATCACGGAAGAGAGGTAATGATTGAAAATTTTCAGACTTCATATCTCCACTAGCTTATAATGAAAGTAAACCAAACATATGTAAGGGACAGCAGATACCTGGGAATCCTAACCTAGGACTCACAGATAACAGCTATGCAGAATAATGAACATAGGGCTAAAACTTACTTCACTTTTGAGGGCGGAAGCTGCGGTGCCTCTACTAGCTGGTTCTACAGCGAGCAGACGATCCAAAAGCACTAAAGCCAAAGGGGGGAAGTCCTTATATACATCGTTAAGAGATCGGCCATATGGATGTTGTGGCTTGAAGATGGTAGCACGGGACAATTTTAAATTAGACCAGAACTCCTCTGATGGTGAACCACAAAGCTTAAATATCTTGTGCAACTGCTCGACCTGTAAGAAGTTAGAAAAGTTAGGGGTTAAAAAATAGCTTTTGCTAGTCATAAGAATATTATATTACGTTGGGTCCCTAAAAAAACGAATATTGTGTTGGAAAAAACATCCAGAGATCTACATATTCAATTTGTGGTGTCTACCTTTAATGATACTCCTCTTGGTGAAATTGGTGGTATGCAGGAAACCAAAAATATTCATGAAAGAAGATTATTTACCAGACAAACTATGAGCTACACAAGGCCAGCTATCAATATAGGCAAAGCAAAATCTGTAGAACAAAAATGACACACCTATGATTCTTAAGTACCAAACACACCAATCAGGCTAATCTAACATTCACCTGCAAGTAGCCACCAACATTTCTTTATTATTATTATTTTGAGGGAAAATCCATCAGCATATGTTGAAAATAATAGAAAATATATTCCTAGGAATATATTAATACCAAAGACAACAGTAACAGCTACCAATATATTATGCTCCATGAACTTGCAAACTTTATGTACTTCTCCTGTGACATGTTTGACCAAGTCCTTAACCCTATAGTGTTCTACATTTCTCAAAATGCATAAAGGTTTTCACCACATAAGTATCTAAATGAAGTTAGATTCACATTCAGCCAATTTCAGAAACTTTTGCATCCAGCCATAGGTGTCAGTTGTCACATAAAAAATTGAAATAGATTTATTCAGATTTAATAGTTGATATTCAACCTTTCTTTAGGCTTCAGGTTAGTATAATCTTGGGACTAGACAAAACCAGGACAACTGCAGGTAGAAATGGGCTTTGGTTCAGGGCCAAGCCATACCTCAGTTCGTCCTGGCATGATAGGTCTCCCAGACAACAATTCTGCAAGGATACAACCAGCACTCCAAAGATCAACAGCAGCACCATAGTTGGAGGCACCCAATAATAGCTCTGGAGGACGGTACCACAATGTTACCACACGACTTGTCAAATGCTGCTTTTGATTGGGGTTAAAAAATGTAGCTAGACCAAAATCTGCTATCTTGAGGATGCCATTGTTGTCAAGCAGAAGATTTGCACCCTTTATATCACGATGCAAAACCCCATGACTATGACAGTGGTCAAGTCCAGAAAGAAGTTGTTGCATGTAACACTTGACCTGAAACAGTAAAACTCGTCATGATAAGAATAACATGAAACTGAAGAGATGCAATATGATGCTTCTAAACATAATGGAAGGATAAGTCTAGATGAAAAACCTGCGGTTCTGTGAACTTTATACCAGGTGTAGCTGCAAGTCCAGCAAGATCATGTTCCATGTATTCGAACACAAGATACAAGCTACTAGACATGCGTGACGTCACTAATCCTTCAAGCTTCACAACATTTGGATGATCAAGTCTCCTTAAGATGTGAATTTCCCGCGCCATGAACCGAACACTCTCAGGGTCCATATTGGCAAATCGCACTTTCTTAAGTGCAACAACCTTGCCATTTTCAAGATCGCGGGCTTTGTACACACTACTGTAGGTACCTTGCCCTATCTGAATAATCAAAAGGGAAGGGTAAGAAGAGTAGAGTTGCGTAAAATCAATAGTATCGTGAGGAAGTGCCTAGATAATATGAAATTCATAGAACGTAATATAGTCATGCCATTCAGTAAGTTGTATAGCAGTTATCATAAGCAGCAGACTCAAGAAACCTTGGGTGCTCATCGTAATATCTGCAATGCAAGTGCTTCATTTAAATAACTTGTAAACCAACTTAGTTTCTCTTTTCCACATAATTAGTTTCTATTTTCCACATAACTAAACAGCAAAACCTAATTTATTGTGGAGTTCCAGCTCCAAAACTATAAGATTTCACTTGGTGCCAGCTTCTTGTAACAACATACTCCTGTGCAATTGAAGGCTTAAACACATGAAAAAGTACAAGCACTAGTAAACTACAAAGCAACTTTGAAAACTGGTAGAGAAAAGTAATGAGTGGCATAGAGAAAAAAACCTTGTCCAACTTCTCGAAAGACTCAGCCTTCCGAGGCAGCCACCCACGGACTGCCTCCGCAGCCACCTCAGTAAGCCAACCGGGCCACCCAGCCGCCACATGATCCCTGTCCACCCCATTAGGCACATCCACAACCCTCAATTTTGACTCCCCCTCACTCCTGCTGCCGCCGCTCCTCAATTCATGCTCCACAAGCACGCCATTAGCCTCGATGGCATCCACCGGGGCATGCATCTGATGCCCAGGTGCGGCAGTCACCATCTCCCTGTCAACCCTATCTACCACTACCCCTACAGCTATTGCTGCTGTAATTGCCGCCTTCTTCTCCCCGTCATCTGGCAATGCTGGCTCAGGGGGCTTGGGGATGAGCCTCGCTGTGCCAGGATCCTTCCTGATGCCCTGGGCAGCAATGGAGGCTGTAGCGGTCACAACCTCGGCATCCTCCCCTGGCTCTCCCGCCTCCGCCTCATCCTCCTCCTCCTCACGACTCTTGCGGGAATTGTAACTGACGAGGCGCCTGAGTGAGTTGGTGGATGGGCGGCGGCCAGGTTTTCCCTCGGCATGCAGGTTGCCGCCATGAAATTGCTTGGAGCTTACACAGCCCATAGGAGGACAAAGTAGAGGAACCTCCTCCTCGAGTCGAGTCCAAGGAAGGCAATCGAGGAGAGAGAGCTTCTTGTCTTCTCGACACACCCACAGCACAGCACACCACCGGAATCAGGACACATGAGGACGCCTCATTCCTCACCGAGAGAAGGGATTGGTTGGAGCAATCCTCGTCCTTGCAACAAAAAGGAAAGGAGAAGACGAAAAGATTGATCTTTTTGCGCACCAATTAGACTAGATCTCGAGAGTAGGTGGTGCACTGCATTGCTCCCCTCCAATCTGAGCATGCAGCAGAAGCACCGAGTGATTATTTGGAGAGGGGATTGTTTGATTTGGGGGAAGCAAGAGCGAGCGCAGAGGGAGGTGGGATCAAAATCGAAGCTTGACGCAGGCAGCCAGGGAATCGCAGACCAGGTGCGATACAGATCGGGGTCATCCTCCTCCCTCCTGCAATGTACCCCCCACTCTCCTAGCCAGTGGTGGTGTGGTGTGTGGGGACTCGGGGACAACCTTTTTCTTTTCCTTCCCTTTACGGGGAGTCCGGGACTGTGTAAGAGCATATTTATTTAACTTTTTATTCTATATTCTGCCTTAAAAAGTAGAATAAAAACAAACGGTATAATTCTATAATTTAATTCTTATAATCTAGCCCACTTATATGCACTAGAATTTACAATTCACTTCATATGTACTTTTAAATTTTAGCTTTTAGAGAATCAGCTTCTTTACATCCATAATCTAGAACCAGTTTTTAGAGAATCTAAAGTAAAAACAAACAGGCCCTAGAGGTGTGCATGGAGGAGCGGTATCCAATTGTATATTTCAATATCCCTGCTAGCAAGCAAAAATAAGGCTATACTGTCTTTGCATGATTTTAACAAAAATAACATGTAGTACAATCTCAAGACTAGAAGCAAAGCTATGTCATGAATCAAATGGACAATCTAGAGTTCAACCTAGCCAATACTTTGGGGAGCTACAAGTGTATAAGAGAATCTTCATACTCAATCATCTTTTGTGAATGCAAATTTTAGATTTTAACTCACAATGGTTTAGAGAGTTTATCCTAGTAAAGCACAACCTCGACTAGGAGCCCTCGACAAAAGCCCCCTAGGTTTCACTCTCTTTCTTATTTTTGTTTTTATTTGTATTTCTCAATTCTTAATTAACTAATACCATAATTGACCATCTCAAACATGACACTTAAAAGAATGATCTTGGTTATACACAATACATTCTAAATTTATCCTAAGTACAATGAAAAGCAATCTGGTGAATATATAGTGTTAGGATCAATCTTAGCACACACAAGTCAATACTTGATCATTTTTAGCACTTAAATCATTAGCAAATAAAGGATTCTAGTATGAAACAAACTAGTTTCACCCAACTTGCTCTAGAGACTCTTAGAAATCCAAAATTTTACAAATCATGACATACGCATCTAGTGAGAAAATATAGCAAAGCTACAAGTTTCATCGAAACTCAAATTTTAATTTTCAAAAAGTTTAGCGCGATGAAGTAACAAGAATTTAGACATGACTAAGCTAGCAATGATCCTTAGAAAAATAACAAGATGCATAACACGAATGAGAATTCATTTGCATAATAGACAAAGCTCATTTAAAATAAAATAAAATAAAATCTATATGCAATATATGAAGGAAAAAGGCTTTTCGAAACTCCTCCTCAATAAGTGAATCAATTTTAAGCATAAATCTGTTTAAGTTGAGTTAAAAGCAAAATTATGTACAAAAAACCTCCAAATGAACTCCACTAAAACCAAAAACATAGAATGAGAAGAGAAAGACGAGAAATTGAAAACTGAATAGTCTATAGAGCAAAGAAAAGATGAAGAGTTTAATATAGTGAAACTCATTCTCATCTTCCCCCAAATGATTAACATAGAAAGCTAACTCTATAAACCCAAACTAGAGAGTACACACGAACCATGTCTACCTAGATGACCCAACACCTGCTAGACCTATAAAACTGCGAGGGAACTCAACCTATAGAGAAGATAAAACAACTAATTAAGCATGATAGCAACCTATAACATAAAATGAGAAGTCCATATAAAGCATGCCAGAAGTCTAAGTGAAGTGAACTCAACACTTTAGAAAAAAAATACTCAAAAGATGTAAAGAAAAGGAGATGCTGGAAGTAAATATATAATACATAATATACAAAACCTAACTCCCCTTTAAGTAATGCCGATGAACATATTAGCAATCTAGTGGTCACTCTCCATAAATTAGAGCACTATATCACCATTTTCCACATAGTCTTTGAGAAAGTGGTATCGGATATCTATATGCTTAGATCTGAAATGTTGCACTAAGTTCTTAGCAATGTAAATAGTAGAAATGTTGTCATAAAAGAGTAGAATACTATCTATGACTAACCTAAAGTCCCGTAAGACCAACTTCATCTAATGTACCTGGCTATAGCAACTAACAACTACATTGTACTTAGCCTCAGTGGTGAAGACTACTTCCTAGAAAACCAAGAGACAAAAGAAGTGTCAATAAATTAGCAAGTACTAGAGGTGTTCTTCCTATCTATCCTACAACCAACAAAGACTACGTCTAAAAATGCTCTAAGAGATAGACAAGAGTAAGAGCACCAAATACCATAGTCAATTGAAACTCAAAGATATCTGAAGATGTGCTTCACTGTCTGATAAGGAGAGGGACGAGAAGAGGCCTGAAATCAAGCGCACCGGCACACAACAAAGTAAATGTCTGGTCTCGAAGCGGTAAGGTACAAGAGAGAGCCGATCATGCTCCTAAATTTTTCTGATCAACTGACTCACCATCCTCAACTAGTTTAAGGATAGTTATAATGGCCATAGGAGTCATTGGCTTTCTATTAGACATGTCAAAGCGTATTAGGAGGTTTTGAGTGTACTTGTCTTGATGCAAGAAAATACTTTCTCAAGTTTGCTTGATTTGGAAGCCAAGGAAGTAGCTTGTCGATGTTTCGTATACCGGCAAGTAAATTTGTAGTCAAGGGGTCGCGCGTTCCCTCTCCTTGAATGGTTGACTCAGGGAGCCCAAGATATATACTGGTTCGGGCCGAAAGTCCCTACTTCCAGTTCATGGTAGTTCTATATTGATTTCGGCGCAGAGGACTGCGTGGTGTTACAAGCGAGGGCTAAAGCCTGGCCTTGAGCGCTCGTCTGAGTGGGAGTAAGAGTTACGTTGCTCATGAAAAGCTGTTTGGTCTACTCGTATATGCTCGTGTCCCCTTCCCTGAGTGTCCTGCCTCCCTTTATATAGGCGGAGAGGGCAGGTTACACGGGAGTTTAGAGAAAAAAGGATGGGGTGTCCTACGTCTTGGAGTCCTGGTCTTCGGTCCTAGTGACTGACAGGTTCCTGTTCATCCCATGCCTGGGTTGGTAGACATAGCGAGCGGCGTTCGTCGGAAGGGCGACTCGCCCTCTGGCGCTTATCTTGGCCGACACTGTTGTGCTCGTGTCGCCGGGAGAGAGCGCGTCTCTCCACTGTGCACGACGGGGTGAAGGGACTGACGCTTGACTTTGGCGGCCTCCTGGTCACCTTGGGAAGGAGCCACCTGCCCCAGCATGGCCGTCGTGTCCGCGGGGCAGGTGACCAGCTTGAGGTCGACCGGCGATGATCTACGGCCCTGTGGCGGAGGTCGCTGGGTCGGAGCTCGTTGGGTGCCCGACCGAGGTCGTTGAGCTCAGATGGCGCCCGACCCGAGGCAGTCGGATCGCCTCGTGGGCTTGATTGGGGTCGAGGGTCCTTCGAGACCCAACGAGGCCTTCGGCCAGAGCTGGGCCTAAGACGACCCATTTGGTGTTCCGGCCTGCTGGGGGTATCCCTGGTATGAGTATTCGTCATAGCTCAACTCACCTTTTATGCTCATTTCGAACTATGTGCTCATCACATCTGAAAACTGAGAGACAAGAGCGTGTGAATATGCACTAAAGATATTATTATCCATATAAATCTGGACAAGCAGAAAGTCAGAATCTTGGTTTCTGATCAACAAGGTCGTGCCTATTTTACCCATCTCAAAACTATAACTAAGAAAGTAAGACTTAAGCCTCTTACATTCAAGGCTTGAATAAGTTCATACAAAGTCTTGGAAAGCTTATAGATATGGTTTGAGGACTTAAGGTCCTCGAATCCTAGAGGCTACATCACATAAATCTCTTTCCTCAATATACCCATTGAGAAACACTCTTTTGACATCCATCTGATACAGCTTAAAGCTCTTGTATGCCAAAAATGCAAGAGGATCCTAATGGCCTCTAGTTTAGCTATAAGGGAAAAGGTCACTTTAAAGTCAAGACTCTTAACCTAAATGAATTTCTGAGCGACTAGCTTAACCTTGTTCTTATTGACTACCCTATGCTCACTTTGCTTTTTCTTGAACATCCACTTGGTACCAATGACATTATAATCAGAAGAGGGCTCAACAAGCTATCACACTTATTCCTCTTGAAGTTATCAAGTTCCTCATACATGACATTGATCCAAGACTCATTTGTTAATACATGAGAAACATTCTTCGACTCAAATGTGGAAATGAAGGCTGTCGGGCTGAAGAACCCCTGCCTGGTCAATGGATCAGTCAACAAACCCTTAGCTCGAGCTCGAGCTGTAAGGCCTCTAACCACGTCGTTGACCACGCGACTCCTGCTCGACCTCGAGCTAGGGGGGTAAGGAACCAGCTCCCGTCCGGGAGGTCAAGCTAGGGGATCTAGGTCGACCATTCACACTGACAATTACCAAGATCCTTAAATGATGGAGTCAAGCCAGACGTGGGCAATAATTCTGGGGCGGTTATGATCCAGCTTTAGTGT
This sequence comes from Guadua angustifolia, assembly GCA_036346375.1. Lineage (NCBI taxonomy): Eukaryota > Viridiplantae > Streptophyta > Magnoliopsida > Poales > Poaceae > Guadua > Guadua angustifolia. Next base: position 95,998 of record CM070507.1, on the reverse strand, counting down.
GCATGAAGGCACTCTTCTGGGAATCTCTCCCGGTCGTTTCTGGTAACGGCCGAGAGAGGCATAAACCCCCCTGAGATGAACACAGGGGGCAATTCACACTCAAGCCTCGCATTTCACGACACACACACACACTCAGACTACAGGAGCTCGAGCTAGAGAACATCCCTTGTACTAAAACATAGTGAATTTCTCCGCCTCTGGGCAAGACTAGAGTAGAGCTATTACTGTTTTGGGGGCTCGAACCAGTATAATTCTTGGTGTCTCCCTCTTTTCCACTTTTCTCCGACTATTGGAGCAGTGAGTCCATTTCCTCGGTGAGCGAAGCCAGTTCCGGGTCCTGCATTCACATCAACCCCCATACATTTCTGCGGTCAGACGATCCTAATCATCGACAAAGGCAGAGTGAAGATAGAAGTGAGAAATACCTGACTTTGAGCGTGTGACACGCTCAAACAGATCACTAATCATCTGGTTAGGCAATGACATCGCTGAATGTGACGGTAAGATCTAGAAGCAGAAATGGTTTCTACCTTATGCGCAGAAGAGGTAGAAGCAAAGCCACTAGCCGCAGAAGTGTCTGAAGGTAAGGGCTAATCTCATTGGGGTGCAAAGGTAGAATCAGGAGACACATCGATGCGGAGGGGACTAGATCAGGTAAAGTACTATTATCTCTATTATCCTCATCCTCTACAAAGATGGTCTCAGAGAGAAAAAAAGAACTTGAGATATCTGGTCTAATTTCTGGACTAGCCTCATCAGATGTCACCACATAGGTCTCTACAGTCCTACTCACCTTATAACTCTAGATCATATAGTTACGAGAAGAAATTGAGCAATCTAGAAATATATTATCAGAAGAATGTGACTCAAACTTATCTATATTTTCAGACTTCATAATGAAACACTTGCAACAAAAAACACTTTGTAACTAATATGAAGTGTTGTGCAAGTGTGCTCTCAAGAAAACTCGATTAGACACATGGCAACCAATAGCTATAGCCTTAAAACTTCATAGGAGTATTGTACTCATCCAGCATCATCCTGGCCATCTCGATTTATGTCTTGTTCTTTCTCTCCAATACACTACTATGCTGAGGCACGTATGGAGAAGAGAACTAATGCTCACTACTTAACTCCTTATAGAAATGCTATTTAAGTAGGAATTCTTGAACTCTGTATCATTGTCACTGTGTATAGCTTGTAAGGTACCTATGAGCTCAATAGACAATATACGAACCAAAATCTTGAAGCCAGTAAAAGACTCATCCTTTAAAGTCATAAAGAACACCCAAAAATATCTTAAAAAATTATCAATAATGATAAGGACGTACCAGTTCCCACCCATTGATAGCACTCTAGCTGGACCAATGGTGTCCATATATACAAGCTGTCGTTGTGCATCAATCGTCACAACAGTAACTGGGGGATGAGAAGTAGCAATTATTTTACCATGGTATGAGCAAATAACGAATGAGATTATGGCTACTAACTCGGATCAAATGATCAAAACCCAATATGATCAAGTCTTCTATGCTACACTCCATTTGATATGTACCTCTAACATCATCCATATAACTACTTGACATAAAGATGTACTAAAACTAGGAACAATGTAATCACATAAGTAATCAACCAATTAACAACAACTACAATCCATAAATCATAATACTAGCTGAGTTCAAGCTCAAGACCGAATAGAGCTCAAGAATCTTATGAGCCTCGTGCTTTTTTTACCGCTCTAGAGCCAGCTAAAATGCCTGGCTTGATGGGCGCCCCTAATAACTTTTTCAAAAATATGTATATACCCTTGCTAGCTATAGGTTTCAATTGAATTTGGGCTTGTTGCCAGTTGACAACACTTGAGGGAACTAGATGCAAATTGTATTCCCTGACATCAGTTCGGATTTCGTAGAAGCACCTTTTTTTTCTCTCTACCTATTAATTTGGTACGGTGTGACTGGTACGAAAGTGCTTTTTTTATTTAGCTCTTAAGAATTTCTTTAGTTTCTAACTCAAAAATTAAGTGGCTGATTCTCTATCTGTTTGCACAATTGCAACCATCGAGTGCAATGATTCAAAAAGAGTTGTGCTTCGATACTCTTTCTTCTAATACAAGTTGTATAAATCTTGAGGTAAGCGAAAGGGTAAATAATTGTCATCTACCATTCATTCGTACTTTAATATTTATGTAACTATCAAAAGAAAAGGTATGGAAACATCTCTCTTCAAAAACTAACAGTGGGACAGTGGCTATCTTATGTGAGACATTTTTCTTACAAATTTTGAAGCCTTGTGTGACGTAAATAGACCATATCAATACTAGCCTACTAAGTACAAAAGTACCACATACTGTATGTATTTCTCGATCGGGTCGTAGGGTATGCGAACTGTCATGTGGGCCATGTGGCATACTAATAAAAATTTATGAAATGGCTAAACATATTTAGTAGTATATTCACACATATTTAAAATTTATTTATGTTTGTTATCGTTATCACTCCATAAAATAAGTTGTTTTCGCAACTAAATGTATAAAGTAGCCAATTATTTGGAAAGAAAGCCCAACTAATTATATAAAGTTTAGTCTCAAATTAATACAGTATTCATAATGCATGGACAGCATGGTTTACCCCATGCTAACATTCGATTGCCTTTTACCCCATCTTTAAGTATCTATGGTGTACCTCCAAGAAAAAATTTCCAACTCCATCGCTGAGATATTGCACTGTATTTAGGTCCCATTCCGCTTGCAGGATGCCCTTTACAGGTTCGCAATATCGATATCACGATAATTAACCATGTCGAGATTTTCGAAAATCAGAAAATTTAGATTGAAGATTTGCAGAAATGTAAGATTTCAAAATCAAACTTTTTGTTGAAAAAAATTCAAAAAAAATTGACTTTCACCGATAATCGCTCGATATGCCTCGATAAAAGACTGGAATTTTTTGAGCAATTTTTGTGAACTTGTTCTTTGGTGGTCGATTTTGTGAGCTATTTTCGCTCGATATTCATCGAAAATTAAGCGAATTTTGTGATTATCGCGATATTTATGTCGCATAATTTTTCCCAAATTTTTTTAATTTAACCGGTTTACCGACCGGTATTAAATACCATATCAGCTCGATATTCATGATATTCGAGCGATTATCGATGATATTGCAAACCTGAGCCCTTTAAGATGGTGTCAATATTGTTGTTGTTGTCAGTGTACACGAGGGATAATTAGCAGTCATGCGCTCCAATCCTATAGGTGTCGATCACGCTTTTAATTTCTAGTGATTTTTTTACACTTTTCTTCTACTCAAGTAATGTAATAACAAAAAATCCATACTTTTTTATAGGAAGAAACCATAAAAGAAAACGATAAATTAAGGGCATGTACAAAGGCATTTAATATGGCGTCTCTTAGTGATGAGGTGGACATGTTTCGCTGATGTGGCAGGGGGGAAAGTGCAAAAAATGCTAGAGTCGACTCTTGGTGAAGAGACGACTCTTCACAAGCTCCTAGGCAGAATTAGAGAGGAGTAGTATTAAATAGCATGTTGGCTCTTGTGCATGTCCTTTGTACATGCTTATCTTTTTTGCTTAGAAAAATGTGCTAAGAGACACTCTTGACTCTCCATTGTACATGCCCTAAGAGGATGACAATGCTCTGCACGATCCCCGAAATACTAGTGGACTTGCAACATAGAGAGAGTATAGTAGAGCAAGTCCATCCATACTTAACTGATTAATTAATGATCAGTGAATTACCCATTGGACTCCACTACTCCACTTACCATGTATTTTTATACATACTAGATGCACATCGGACCCACGTGTTGCTATAAACCGTTGAGATAGGAAAGAATTTTAATAGAGAGTTGGTTTTACCGTAATACCTCCTAAAAGAGGGGGAAAAATATCAACACTATTGCAAGATTTTTTTATAATAGCAAAAGTTCGATCACGCTCTTTTTTTCTGTAGCTTAGGCACCCTTCTCATAAAGCTTCAAAAATTTATAAATTTAGTAGCTCAACTAAATCATTAAAGTTGCTTCAAATGCATTGCCAGCACTACCGTAAATCGAAAAAATCTAATCACGATCTGGAATTTTTACAGTAGGGTAGGCATGGTCTTAGGACCATCCTAAATTTTTTTAAAATTTTTTGCAAATTTAGTAGCTCAATTAAATCAGCAAGATTTTTTTAAATGCATTGTCACTATTGTCAAAATATTTAAAAATTGTAAAAGTTTGATCATCATTTGAAATTTTTACAATAGCGCAGGCATGGTCTCAAGACCCTTCTAAAAAATTTCAAGAATCTGCAAATCTAGTGGCTCAACTAAATCAGTGAAATTGCTTTAAATGTATTAGCAGTATTGTCAGATTTTTTAAAAATCGCACAAGTTTAATCATAACCTGACTTTTTTATGGTAGGTTAGGAATACTCTTAGGATAGTTCACAAAAAGGCAACACAAAAATTAGGAAAAATTCAACTCCCACAAAATTTGAACCCCAGACCTAGCGTACGCACAACTAGGTTTCGCCCAACTGAGCTAAGCAGCATATGTGGAATGGGGGGCAACAAAATAAATGAGGCCACATAGGTTAGTACCGTAGAAGCTAACGCCAAAAAAATAGTAAAAATTCGACTCTCAAGGGATTTGAAACTGATATATATATATATATCATGTTATTTTATACATATTCCCTCCGAACGAGCCACCGAAGACAATGACTACAGTATCCTTCCATTAATGGCTTTAGAAGCTAGTTTGCAGGGTAAGTCATGTATAACTAGGTAGGATCACGCGCGATGCCGCGCTGCGAGAGGAAAATCTGGTATGAGTTTTTTGTAAATCGAATTTGCGAAACTGTAGGTCCTTTTTTTTCAAAATAACCGGCGGAACGACCTATTTACGATTTCAAAATATTTTAAATCTTTTTACAAAACCACCGATCGAAGGGACCGGATGTATTTTTTTATTTTCACAAAATCACCTACCGGTCAAAAATAGTCTAGAGGAAAAAGAGCGAAAAAATTATTAGAAATGAAAACCTTCTTTTGTTGAGTCTAATACTCTACGCGTTCACCGAGTAATAATACATGTTCACATAACCACCCACCGGTGAAAAATAGGCTAGAGGAAAAAGGGCGAAAAATTATTAGAGACGACAACCTTCTTTTGTCGAGTCTAACACTTTATGCGTTCATCGAGTAATAACACACGTTTAAAAAAATATCAGAGATCGAAATGGAAAATCGAGTTGGGGAAAAAGTCCAGAGATAGAGCTGCACACATATCTCTAGTGATGAAAAAAAAATTCGGGAAAAACAGAGAACCCAACCGCGAATACAAAAACTACGGTTTTTTTTGGGAAACGAAAAATAAAGGCGAATGACCGTATGCGAATATACGAAATGATAGGGTCCATTTTGCAAAACCACCGATCGAAGGGACGGGATGCATTTTTTTTCGCAAAACCACCCACCGGTAAAAAAATAGTCTAGAGGAAAAAGGGCGAAAAATTATTAGAGACGACAACCTTCTTTTGTCGAGACTAACACTATACGCGTTCACCGAGTAATAATACACGTTTAAAAAAATATCAGAGATCGAGATGGAAAATCGAGTTGGTGAAAAAGTCTAGACATAGAGTCGCACACATTTCTCTCGGTCTTTGGGAAAAAAATTTCCGTGAAAAGCGGATTTTTATGTATTTCCTTTTTAAAAGGTCGCTTTCGGACCATGAGGCGAATCCATGAACCGCTATAAACCTTCGATTAAAACTCATGGTTACAACCCGTCGGCAAATCCATAAGTTGCTATAAACCTTCGATTTAATCTATATTTTTTAGTGGCGAAAACATTTTTTCCGGGTTTTTTGGGTGGCGAAAACTTTTTTTCCCCGGTTTTTTCGGCGACGAAAATATTTTTTCTGTGTTGGAAAATCGAGTTGGGGAAAAAATTCCCGGGGAAAACATATTTTTTTTATGTATTTCCTTTTTTAAAAGGCTGCTCGGACCCGCGGGCGAATCCATGAACCGCTATAAACCTTTGACGAAAACCCGCGGTTACGACCCATCGGCAAATCCATAAGTTGCTATAAACCTTCGACGAATCTGTGTTTTTTTTGGCGAAAACATTTTTTCGGGTTTTTTGGATGGCGAAAACTTTTTTCCGGGTTTTTTCGGCGACGAAAACATTTTTTCCGGGTTTTTTGGGTGGCGAAAAAAAATTTTCCGAGTTTTTTCGGTGATGAAAACATTTTTTTCGGGAAAAACGGAGAAAGGACCTGAACGTAAGAAGTAGGGACCTGTTTGTTATTTTTTTGGACCTGTTCGCTATCCTGAAAAATTAGAAAAGGGCTTGTTCGCGATTTGAACTTAACGGGAGGCTTTTCTGTAAATTACCGTGCTAGGGACCCAAACGCAAAGAAAAAAATAGCTTTGTCTCATAAAAAATCGCGAAGGATCTATCCGCAATTTCGAAGAAACGGAGGGATTTTTTCGCAAATCGACGCGGCGACACGTGGGTGCGCTATCTTATATTATAGCAGGAGGGACCCTCCCGCCCGTGCCATGTTAGCTCATTCGCATTGAGGCCCTCCGATAAATTTAAAATTACAGATAAGTCCTTCCACCTTTTTAAAAAAGGACTCGTGGTTCCGTATATTCGCTAAGGGGTCCTCCATGGTAAACCAAAATTATGGATAGGTCCTTCTACCTTTTTTTGCAAACGGTACCCTTGTCCGTATATTCACGAATGAGTCCTCCACAGTTTTTTAGCAATCGCGGATAGGTCCTTCCACTATTTTTCCCACCTGTGTTTCCGCAAATTTGCAAACATGTCCTCCACCATTTTTTCGCAAAGGACCCATGGTTACGCAATTCGCTGACGGCTCCTAGTGAGCCATTTAAAAAAAACACGACGGCTCCTAGCGAGGCAATTTTTAAAGGAACACGAACAAGTCCTCTACTGGTTTTTTTCACAGAGAACCCCCGTTACCTGAATTCGTTGATAGCTCCTATCCAGCCAATTTTTAAAAAAACATCGAATCAAATTTCGCATGACGTGCGTAGCATGCAACCATGGCTAGTAGGTCTAAAAGAGAGAAAGTGGCATTAAAGATCAGTACACGCTTTGTAATTTTCAACAAGAATGCAAACTAAATGAGTAGGCTTTATACAAATCAACGGAGGGGTTATATGGGTGCATTAATTATCTGCTCATCAACTTGTACAACGGCTTGCATGCGTCAGTTTCAATTAATTAATCATGCACTACGTATGTAGGTAGCTAGGTATGCATGCATGTATACATATATATATACGTAACATATGATTCATTTGACAGTGAGAGCTAGCATGTTACCTATAGGTTGTTCAATGCAAACAGTTGATATGCTATAGTTCCATGCCTTTTCTACAGTATAGTGTGATGAGAATGGGAGTCTAAATGACATTGCATTCCCCCTTTTATTGTTTTGGTTAACCTGTTAGGTGTTAACCCTGTTCTTATTTGACCTAAGAAGCTGTTTGGTTAGACGTTTTTTAGCCCGTAATGGTTACCGGCGCAACCGAACAGCGTTGATTCGCATTTGGTTGGCCGACTCTGTAATCGACCGTAGCGCTATCAGATAACGCCCCTCACAAGCCTATTACCGTTCCCCAGCCAGCGTTATCCAATACCCCTCGTCGTCTCCGGCCTCACGCGACACAGCAGTCCCCTCACGACCTCACGCGACGTAGCAGCCCGAGCAAGTGCCGCCCCCACACACCCACCTGAACCCTACTCCGCGGCGGTCGTGCTGCTCATGCCGGGCTTCCGCTTCCACCCCACCGACGAGAAGCTCGTCTCCTACTGCCTCCGTCGCCGCGTCCTCGGTCGCCGCCTTCGGATAGACGCCATCGCTGAGGCCGACCTCTACCCTCGAGCCCTGGGACCTCCCCTCCCTCTCCCGCAGGGGAGCTTCACCGCAACAAGGTCATAGCAGGATCCTTCAGGAATCTTGGGTTCTGGGAGATCTGGGCAAGAGGGTGCCTTGTACTGTTCTTCCTCATCAATCCATTCAGGATCTGAGTGCTCCTGTGTGATATTGTTTAGAACATGATCCGGATGTATTACAGAGGCATCTGTATGTGGTAGCCGGTTCCCCATATATCGATCTCCCTCTTTGTCTAAAATAGCGCTATTCTCAGGCCTTCGCTTGCTTCTTCAACTTTCTGTAGTGCCACTTTGTTATGTTGTTTCTCTGTTACTTATCTGAAATGTATCTGAAAGAGAATCTGATCTTGCATGCTTGTGTGCTAATGCAGGATCACGAACGTGCGTTCTTCAATTCCGCAGACCGGGTCCTTGGCAAGGTAAGAAAAAAAACAAATCCTTGGTCCAATATTCGTGCATGGCATATCTTGAATCGCATCTAACCTTGCTTCTTGTTATCTCTTCAAAGAAGCCGCCAATAGCAGCTCAAGGGCTGCGCTTGAATCTCTGAAGCCCAAGCTAAAGGTCAGAGAACAATGGCAAGCTTAAAAGTTCAACTGAATGACTTCAGTGACTTCGTCAGATATCTTCGTTATTTTGTGTCTTATAGAATAAAACATTTGATCAAGTATTCTGTCGTTGTTTCAAATTTGCTTGAATGTTCCGTCGATGGTTCTGCGTGTGGAGTTATTCAGATAATCTCACTTTTGGCTATGTTATATCACTGCAATTTAGATAATAGCACACGGATTATCTATGGCTATTTGCTATTATTTAGATAATATGACAAGTGCTCAACGATGAAATTTGCTTGAATTTGTTTGTTATTCAGATAATAGCACATGGATCTCTATTTGCTTGAATGGAAAGTTGTTACCATTGTCCCTAGCCAAACAACATCTAAGGAAATGGAAGACGTTACATCAGTGAACCAAACAAATGGCGTTTTCTATTACACCGGAATGGGTTCCCCTGTGAACTGTTTACATTAACGTTACCGCCCCCTAGGCTGAACCAAATAGCACGTAAAAGTTACTACCAATCATACTGTTTTACGGAGTTCACATCATTCATGGTGGTTAAACGAGTTCATATCATTCTGGATTCTAGATGTTCTAAAAATTTACGAAAAGATCCTATGCTAGCAAAATTCGTGTGGCGCAGCATGGCGCGCCAACCCATATCCTATATAGTTAATGTAAAGCTAGCTCAGGCCTGCGGCTGGATAGAGATCGAGTACGTAGTGAACCACTTCCCACTTTGGATGGAGACAGAGGATAGCTAGCATATATACATAATGCCTTACTGGATACTCCACTAGATAAAATACTGATCCGCCCATGTACATGCTGGCAATGGCATACACACTACAATTAACTAGCTTTTTTAGACCCACGTACTGCAATTAATTACTTCCTCCGAATTGCATTGCAGATAAAAGTCGTCGTTTTAGCTAGCCATGTACGTGATCTTTTTTTTCTAAATGTAAATTTTCCTACGCCAATTCGAGGATATATATTTTACCTATTGCTGAATTAAATGTCATAACTCATTTTTCCGATCTTACCTCAAACTATAAGCCATATAGGTTTTCCATGTTGTTTCAAATTATAAGACTTGCATATGTAATTTTATCGATCGGTTCATTCATTTTTTTTAGCTAGCCCTGACAATATACATGGGTAAATTAATTGCTTAATTGGCTACAAACTAACATCATGCATGCATGCATGTTTGGAAATAGCCTTATATATACTGCCAAGTGCCCCAAAAGGCTGATATACGAGTTTCACTTGATATGTTAATATTATCGACTAATTAATTTACACATAAGTGCAATGCTAAAATCTCCACTAACATATGTGTGTAGCGTACGTACCGATCGAGAGATAATCGAGATGAGACTACCCGTTGACTATATGTGCATGCATGTTAGGGTAGATGCGGTATAATATTATCTATCTTGAGTGGCCGTAATAATTTGTTTTGTCGGATGCGTCGATCGACCAAATATAATTAATCTATCCGTTCCGTAGTGGCAGCTGCAGGTCTGGTGCGTGTGCCCGTATGTACCATAGTTATCAACATCGGACCAGTATCGCTAGCTTGTATAACCATTATGTGCTATTTCAACGTTTATACGGTATAAAGTAGTCCTATATATGTATCGTATCGGTATTGATACTAGCGAATAGCGGTTATACTGGCTCGATCAATACCAATTATATCGGCTTCGATACTAGTCAATACTAGTAATACTGATAGAATTCATAATATCATTTATTGAACTAGCTATATGCTATGTTTGATAGTACTACTATATATTTGGAGTAATATTATAAGTAAAATTTCGTATACATATAATTAAACATATGTACACTTATAAATATCTATTATTATATTAAAATTAAAATGGTACACCGCTATGAAGCTAGCATTACCAGAAAATACTGTTACCTGAGCCAAATCGGTATAGCCAAAAGGCATTGCATGAGCATATCAGTTGGTATTAATAAATTGATCGGTCACTAGCTCCATGATGCAGGCAGCGAGCTAGTTGTATATATACCCACCCCACACTAGCTAGTGCCTGCAACATTATGCATGGGTGCATGCGCTTAATTGCCAACATAATTCAGTACTAGCCAGCGTCGACTGATTAGTACTAACAAAGTCTTGTTCAGATAATCAGGTGATATATAAACATTAATTGATGGCGAAGGCGGTGATGAGCGCTGCGGGCATCAACAAGTACCGCAGAGTAATTGTGGGCGTTCTGGTGGTGGCGGCGGCGGCGGCCGGCAAAGTGGTAGGTGTGGCCGATGCCCTAAGCATGGAGTACTACTACATGAGCTGCCCCTTCGCCGAGATGGTCGTCCAGAACGTCGTCGGTGAGGCCCTCTACAAGGACCCTACCCTTGCCGCCGGCCTCCTCAGGCTGCACTTCCACGACTGCTTCGTGCAGGGCTGCGACGCGTCGGTGCTGCTGGACTCGACGACGGACAACACGGCGGAGAAGGACGCGCCGGCGAACAGGAGCCTGCGCGGGTTCGAGGTGATCGACGCGATCAAGGAGGCCCTGGAGGCGCAGTGCCCCGGCACGGTGTCGTGCGCGGACATCCTCGCGCTCGCCGCGAGGGATGCGGTCTACTTGGCCGGCGGGCCCTACTACGAGGTGGCCACCGGGAGAAAGGACGGCTTCCGGTCCAACGCAGCGGACACCGTCGCGCTGCCCGCTCCCAGCCTCAACGTCTCCGGGCTGATGGAGCTGTTCGCCTCCCACGGCTTTACCGTCCCGGAGCTGGTGGCCCTGTCCGGTGGGCACACGCTGGGCGTGGCGCACTGCGCGTCGTTCAAGAACCGGCTGAGCGGCTTCGACGCGACCAACGACGTGGACCCGTCGCTGGACGCGAGCCTGGCAACGTCGCTGGCGAGCACGTGCGGGAGCGGCGGCGACGGGGCGACGGCGGAGTTCGACTCGACGAGCAACGCGTTCGATACGGACTACTTCAGGGGACTGCAGGAGAGCAGGGGGTTGCTGACGTCGGACCAGACGCTGACGGGGTCGCCGGAGACGGAGATGCTGGTAAACATGTTCGCCGAGAGCCAGCCCATGTTCTTCTACACCTTCCAACAGGGCATGCTCAAGATGGGGCAGCTCGACCTCAAGCTCGACGGAGACGTCAGGACGAGCTGCAGGATCCCCAATTAATTAACTTCCTACCTATTAATAATCCCCGGCCCATATATAGGGGATCCCATCAAACTTAGGTAGCAACATGCATGCATGCGTACGTGGTCAATAGGTAGCTAGCCAGTAGTAGTATATATATATATATATATATATATATAACTGACTGCATGCATGCATGCTATTGCTGCTGGGCCTGCAGATGAAAATCATGAAACCTATCGATCGATAGCTATATATATATATATATATAGATGTATGTATGTACCGAAGCAATAAAAATCTGTGCTTGAAATTAAATTGTTTGCGATCCACTTGGGGACTCTACTCCGGGCGGCGTCTTCTTTGTCTCCGGCGACGCCGCGTCGAAACGTGCACGATCGAGTACCTCCGCTGTCGCCGAACCGAACACCCCTTCGACGAACGCATACGTACTGCGCCAATGTTCTCTTTCTTTTTTATATATATTAAAGAGATGAGCTGGATACACCAACGAGAAAAAAGAGGACGCATCAGAGGACTCCGGTACTGTGGCAGTGAAGCCCGGGGAGCTCACTCATGGCAGAGTTTCGGCGAGTCTCACCGCATCCATGTCGGCGCAACGCAGCCGTGCCACGGGAATGAATTGATTTATTTGGTTGTTGCCTTTGGATCCTAGGTATGTATGTAGTACGTACGTATGTATGAGTGCAGATCCCTTGAAGTTACAAATTAAGAAGCTTTATCCCCTGGAGTTGCAATCTAAACTATTTATTTCTTTCTAAGGCTTAGATTATATCATTCCCACCTCCACCCGATCGGAAATAAATGGTTGGTATAGTAACTCCACCTGACGGAGGTACTTTTGTAACTTTAGGGATATGCATCCATGTATGGTCCTGTTTGTTTCAACTTTTTCACTAGCTTAAAAATCAAAAAGCTAAAACCAAAACAAACATAGAGTTTTTCAGCCGGGCTTAAAAAAAAGCCTAAAGTTTCTGTACGCATCATATCTTTCAAATACGATTGAGTTTGGTCTTTAAATTTTACAGATTATAGAACAGATCTCCCATGCTGCTTCTCCCATGGCCTTAAGCACTAACTGCGTCTGCACAGAATAGGCTTGTGAGGCGCCGTGATGATTCCTCCACTGCGTTTCCCAATCTTCGTGGTGCTGAAAGTCCAGATTTGCCAAGCCAACCCAAGTTGTGGTAAACTTTTACCAGGATCGTCAAAATCGCTTGCTTGCGAAACTGAGTTCCCGAACTAGACCCAGGGATTTTACAGCTCAAGGCTAATCGGAACCTGCACTGATACCAGATGTGATAATCGAGCACCGCACCAGAATCCCAGTTCAGAATATCGCAGAAGAAGATAGAAGAACGGGAGATGTTCTGAGAAGAAAAAGGAAGAATCAGGAGAGAAGGAAGAACACGGATGTCGGCGTATTCCACCAGACAGGCCCGAGTCTACAGACCGGGTTTGGTTCAGTAGGAGGGCGTCTTCGCGGCTGGCAAACCCTAACGAGTGAAAACCTTAAGGACTCCCGCACAAAGGACTTCGGAGTCTATGAACTAGGATGACACACAGGTTTTACCCAGGTTCAGGCCCCCTAGCCTCGGGTAATAGCCTTACTTCCTGCTAGATTTCTTATAGAGTGTTTGAAGCTATTACAGAGCTCTCGGGTTACAAGTTCTTCCTCTAGCTCTCTACGGATGAACTCTTGATTGTCCGCCCCCTTTCCCATGCACCCGAGTGCCCTTATATAGCCCAGGCTAACGGGGGTAGGTAAAAGGGGGGTCATCATGCTGAACTTCATACATTTATTACTCCTTCCTGTGCTGTCCCATTCCTCAGCCTCATTAAATACCGACGCATGGCTTCGCCCGGCCCGCCCGGGATGGGACCCCTTTGAGACGGGTAGGCGACAGGCATCAGAGGATTGGTCTTGCAGCAGAATTCCTCACAATCAATAGATCTGACACAGCAGGCGTGCCTCTGGCATGGTACGATAGGTGAAGAAGACTTCGAGGTGAAGCCACCCCGCACCACCTTTTTGCCTTGCGGCGGGCGGCAGGCGCCCTCGCCCACTGCCGCGCCGAACGCCACTGGACCGACACTGGCCGGGCGGGCGTGCTCGCCACCCGCTTCTTGCCGCCACGTGGGCTGGGCGCTGGGTGGAGGGCGTCCTCGCCCCATGCTCGCCCAACGCCAAGTGGATCGGCACTGCCGAAGCGGGCGTTTCGCCACCCGCCGCCTTGCCAGCCGCCACGTGGGGTGGCGCCGGTGAGCAGGCGTCCTCGCCTCGCCGCCCGAACGCCACGTGGATTGGCACTGCCGGGCGTGCTTTCGTCACCACCGCCGCCAAAGCCGCCACGTGGGGTGGGCAAGCAGCAGTAGTGTCATGGCCCCAAATTTCAAATTTTCATTTCTTGCACTAACATTAGCGCCAACCGAGTTTTGACCGCATTTGAGATCGACTTCGCCTTAGTAAATGTTCTAAATTCGACACTTTAGAATTTCCAACTTAACGAAAGTTAAGAGCTAGAAGTTTCGAGTGTGCTAATACGGTTTTTATCAAATGCAAATTTCAATCATGGCATTAGAAATGAATCTATGTGCTGAAATTCAGGGCTTAGCCATACTAATTTTGCTTACTAGTGGGGTTAAGTGAGTTTAGCACAAAAGAAATGTATTACTGACCAATCAATTCAGCACTCTCCCACCCGCACCTCACTCACTCTTTTCCTTTCTCCCCAAGCAAACCAAATCAGCACACTCCCCGATATTTTTTTTTTCCTTCCCAGCAGCACCTCCCTTCAGCCCAAACCGAAATCAGCTCTCTTCCTCCACACCACACACCTCTCCAGCCCTTCCCCAAGCAAGCAGCCTCCTCAAGCTCTCCTTCCAGCTCTTCCTGGCCAAGCCTCCCTTGCTGCCCCCCAAGCTGCGCCTCCTCCTGCTGCTCCCAGGTCGTCCTCCTCCTGCAGCACCTCCTCCAAGTGCAGCCCCTCCTCTTCCTCCTCCACTCCATGAGGTAAGGCTCCCTAGGGTTTAGGTTTTGATGGGTTATTTCCTAGTCTTGGGTGCTGCCATGATGTATTGGGGGCTTAGATGAGTGGAGAATCAAAGTTTGAATGGGGAATAATCAATCTAGGGTTTGGAGCAAGTTCTGAATTTTCGAGCAGAATTTTTAGCTACTGTTTCGGGCAGATTTGAGAAAATTCTGAGCATCTCCTGCTAGGTTGGCTGTAGAGAAAGTTGTGGGTAATCAAATTACCTTTCATTTCCAACTGGAATCACCTCATTTCGTTAACCCAGCTGAAAGTTATGTCTAATTTAGTGCATGCTGCTCTGAAAGTGCTGATATTGTGTAGCTGAAACTTGTGGTGTGAATAAGAATTAGTTAGAGGCCGAATTAGAAATAAATTTTTCCTGTGAAGTTTTAGGAAATTTCATGTAGATTATAAAAATGTCATCCTTTACTCAATTCCATTAAGTATAGCCATTTATATGATGAAATTTGTGCATGCTGTTCTGAAACACTGAAATTTTTGAAACTCTGAAACTGTTCTCTGTTCCTGGCCGAACTGGGAATTCCCTGGGCAGAATCTGAGTGATTGGCCAAATCCAGGTTGTAGGTCTATGTCTTGTGGTCGTTTTGAGTATAAGTTTGCTCAATTTGATCAAACGGTTCAAAAGTTATGGCCATTTGTATCAACGCTGCTCTGAAATCAGTTTGTGCTGAAAATTTCAGACTTTGGGGCTAAAGTTCAGAGTTTAATTGCAAGCTTTACTTTTGTAATCTGAATGTTTTGATGCATGGTAGAGTTAGATCACCCTCTTGTGGTCTTTTCGAGTCCATGAAGTCAATTTTTGGATTAGCCAAATAAAAGTTATGCTTGTTTAGATGAATGTGCTTGTTATTTTCAGATTTTGCTATAGAATAGAAGTGGAGTTTAGCAATTGTGTTTTCAGTGTTAAATTGAGTTGAATGTTTGCGCTTTTGGAGCTAGCTTGGGTGATAAACAGTTAAGTCACTAGCTATGGAGGTTTCGGCTCAAATAGTGTTGAGCAAATTCATAATGTCGCTTGGTTGCTAGTGTGGAAATTCGCATTTGTATTTCGTTTTGTCTTGATGAGTGCTTGCATGATCGTCTTTAATTCTCATTCCATCTCATATGCATTGCATGCATCTCATCCATATGCACTGCTCGTGTAGAGAACGAAACCGCGGAGGGTGACGTGGCCGTGGTCGAGGGGGACATCGGTGGGCAAGTTGCCGTTGAGGATCCGGCAGAAGCTGCAGGCAAGCACCTAAGCATGTTTATCCTTATGTATCGTTATTTTTGAGAATAATGTGATTAATTGAAATGTTAAGTATTGCATTAGGAATTGCCATGTGGGATAGGAATAGATCCTATTTGCTGCACGTACACCCCTTGTATTCGTCAAATATCTCCTTTTGAGCTAGACTATGGGTATTAATGAGTCCGTGCTTAGAATGCTTAGATGTCGGGGTTGGGCCAAGTGACGGAGGGTTCTGTCACTTGCGGTTGTTATCATTACACACATACTACTTTATGTCGGACTTGGGATTGGGAAAGGTTTTGGAAAGAAATGAATTGTGGACCGGGCGGGGAGTTGGTTCATTTGGGTACGGAGACTCAAATGTGTAGCCCCGTCTGTGTCAGTTAAGGACCGATCCGTAAGTGGAATAAGATTGAGCACACCCCGGTTGGTCGCATGCCCGATTATGGTACGGTAAGCCGCTCTTTCTCTCATATGGAATCGATGGACCGTAACTTCCTGTGGTTGGACGTGGTTGAGGGCGAGGCTTAGGCCGACTCTCGAGCGCCAAGCCGGGCTTGGGGCTGCTCGAGGGGGTGCTAGGTTTTCGGACCGCAGGAGGACGCTTCAGCGATTGGGTATGATTGGGAGGGGGTTGACACTAGGCCCTTGTGGTAAGTGTCGTGCGATCAATGCTTCCTGCGCAGGTTAATTAAGCGATTCAATTGCCGCTCTCGGATATGAGCACGCTTGGTCCGAACTTCTTCTGCGTAGTAAACAACTTGAACTTGTGGTTCGCCGTTGGGCTTGAGCTAAATTTTGATATGAGATGACTTGCTTTACATTACGTTAATTACAATATCATGCTAGAGGTAGGTGCTTTTACATCGCTAATTATATTGAGAAAAACTTGAGTAGATGACTAAAATTGAAACAAAGTTAAGCATTTCCGCACTTTTAACCTAAGCTCTGTTTACCTTGCTACCGCTAAATGCATCTCCTTTGGAGTCGGTCATATATGGACCCGGGTAAGTCTTGCAGTACCTTCGTACTCATGCTTCGCTTTGTGGTTTTCAGTGAGGATCGGTGGGCGGATGCGAGTTCTGCCCTTACTGCCTCTTGGTGACCGGGCGGGACACCGAGTAGAGGCTTAGCGCGACATCGCACACGCCCGGAAGTGTTCAGGGGCAGAACACTTCCGGAGAAGTTTTATTTTGTTAATGTGTTGCGATTTGATTCACTTTTGTTGTATAGATAGCCTTCTAAATTGTGTTTCGTCGTTGTTTAAGTCTCTGTCGATGTCTCGTGGATGATTTCTAATTGTGATCGTACTGCTGTTGTGGTTGTTGCATTACTTTTGGATATATATATACTGCAACTGTGTTTTCTTGTCTGCTGAGTGGATGTCCATAGGTTCTAGGAGGGTCATGCCGAAATTTTCCAGATTTTGGAGTCTTGGTCAAATTCTTAGTTCTGGTGTGGTTTAGAGTCTTGGAGTTGTTGCTAAGTGTGGTTTGGTGGTTGTCGGGTTTGTCTTTGTGCGGGTGTTTCGCGTGCGTGTTTGGTTGCTTGGTTTCGAGTTCGTTTCCCTTTATGCAAATTGAATTGATATCGCATTGGGAACCGGTATGCGGGCGATCTGGCGAGTTCGGTCGATATAACGGGGAATACCGGATGGTTGTCGAGTTCATCGAATGGGCCGACGTTGTCTCTATTGGGCTTGGGTGTTAGCTGCGAGCGCCACCGGCGATCCGTTGCTAACCTCCAATTCGATGTGGACGACGGACATTCGATAACCCGAGGACAGTCTGGCGGCTCCTCTCAAGGCTGGTATCAGAGCAAGGTGCATAAAGACGAACCGTAAACTTGACAACCACTTAGGTGATTATTTAGGATTTATTTAACCTTCTAGGTTGCAATTAGCGCTATATTACCCGCCCTATGTCTATAATTAAGGTTGTGTGGGTTGAATGGTGAGCGTGGGAGAAACGATCTCGTTGGAACCGTGCATTTCATACCATGCATATGAGGTCCATGTCATATCATGCATACATATATCTTGCTCTGTCCTTTTTGCATCATGATCTATGCTTTTATGTATGTTAGACTTGGAGAATTCCTTGTCTTGTATTGTTGTCTATATCATGTTTAAATTCAAATTTTTAGCCAAGTCTAAGAACCTATCCCTTCCATGAGGAGTTAGAGTCCATTCTCGTGGTTTCGAATACCGGATGTGTTCTCGTGAATTGGGGATGCCGCCCGATCGGGATATTGAGTTCAGAGTTGAACTTCACCCGGGTTGCTCCAGATTTCAAGCGGCCGTGTCGAATGCCGCCTGGATGAAGTGGCCGAATTGAAGAAAGCAACTGAAGGAACCGATGGACAAGGGATTCATTCGTTCGAGCTCCTCACCTTGGGGTCGCTCGACTCTCTTCGTGACCAAAAAGGCGATTCTCTTCGCCTATGTGTTGATTATCGTCCTTTGAACGTAGTCACCATAAGGAACAAGTACCCTCTTCCTCGAATTGACATCCTCTTTGATCAGCTTTGTTGGTGCACTGCAGTGTTGCCGAACACGTGACAAGTTGAATTCGCCAAGCTACTTGTTTCCATCTTGATGATTGTGGAACTTTATGGTTCGGCAAGTGCCCGATCGTCCCTAAAGACCAAGAGTTGAGAAGAAAGATTCTCGATGAAGCTCACAACTCCTTGCTCACAATTCACCCGGCAATAATAAGATGTATCAAGACACGAGACGGCGTTTTGGTGGGCTCGCATGAACGCGAGGTCGCTCGCTATGTGGAGTGCGACGTGCAAGCGGGTGAAGGCCGAACACCTCAAGCCAGTAGGTACTCTTGACCTCTTCTGCTCCAGTTTGGAAGTGGGAGGATGTCACCATGGACTTCATTATCACCTGCCGCCACTTCCTCGAGCCATGACTCAATTTGGGTGATCGTCGACCGATCGGCGAAGTCCGCGCACTTTCGGCCGTCCGGACCACTTTATTCGACCAAGAGATATGCAGAGCTATATATCTCTCGGATCGTGTGTCTCCACGGAGTACCCAAGCGGATAGTGTCGGATCGAGGCTCTCGGTTTGTCTCTCGGTTGGAGAAGCCTACATGAAGCTTTGGGCACGGTTGCTCCACGATTCAAGATACCACCCTCGGTGATGGTCGACCGAGAGGGTCAATCGGATCCTCGAGGACATGTTGAGGGCTTGTATCTTGTCCTACGGGAAGAAGTGGGAAGAGTGTCTCCGACGCCGAGTTCGCGTACAACAACAACTACCAAACCAAGTATCAGATGTCTCCGTTCGAGGCACTTTATGGTCGCAGATTGTCGGCCTTACCGAATTGGTCGAGAAAGTGGAGAACGCTCCTTGATTGGGCTGAGTTAGTTGTGGAGCGGAAGAAAAGGTCGAGGACTATCCAGAAAATCGAGGATAAGCGGTCGCGATGAAGAGTTATCTTGTCGCCGTAGGAGACCCTCTCCTTCGATATTGGCGACTTCGTCTATCTGAAGGTTTCTCCTCTCCGTGGCACCCGCCGATTCGGAGTTAAAGGAAAGCGGCACCTCGCCACGAGGGCCGTTCAAGATCCTTGGAAAGCGGCCAAGTAGCATATCGGCTAGAGCTTCCTCCTTCGCTCGGAATGGTTCATGACGTGTTCCACGTCTCCCAGCTGAAGAAGTGTCTCCGTACTACGTTCGAGTCTCTTGAGGTGGAAGACCTCGGAGTTGCACCTGAACCGGATCTGTCTTATGCGGAGCATCCTATCCGGTTACGGAAGAATCGGAGCGCAGAACACGACGAAGAACTCTCAAGTTCTATAAAGTACAGTGGAGTAATCACACGGTGGACGAAGCAACATGGGAGCCCGAGGATCGTCTCAAGAACGAGTATCCCGAATTCTTCCAAGACATGTGAGTATTACTCACGATCCTTGACTTTTCCTCTCAGTAGTTGTCTTCCTAATCAGACGCTCGTTTGAATCTCGGCGAGATTCCCATAAGGGGAGGATTTGTCATGGCCCCAAATTTCAAATTTTCATTTCTTGCAGCTAACATTAGCGCCAACCGAGAGTTTTGACCGCATTTGAGATCGACTTCCGCCTTAGTAAATGTTCTAAATTCGACACTTTAGAATTTCCAACTTAACGAAAGTTAAGAGCTAGAAGTTTCGATTGTGCTAGTACGGTTTTTATCAAATGCAAATTTCAATCATGGCATTAGAAATGAATCTATGTGCTGAAATTCTGGGGCTTAGCCATACTAATTTTGCTTACTAGTGGGGTTAAGTGAGTTTAGCACAAAAGAAATGTATTCTGACCAATCAATTCAGCACTCTCCCACCAAGACCTCACTCACTCTTTTCCTTTCTCCCCAAGCAAACCAAATCAGCACACTCCCCGATATTTTTTTTTCCTTCAAAGAGCACCTCCTTCAGCCCAAACCGAAATCAGCTCTCTTCCTCCACAGCCACACCTCTCTCCAGCCCTTCCCAAGCAAGCAACCTCCTCAAGCTCTCCTTCCAGCTCTTCCCTGGCCAAGCCTCCTTGCTGCCCCCCAAGCTGCGCCTCCTCCTGCTGCTCCCAGGTCGTCCTCCTCCTGCAGCACCTCCTCCAAGTGCAGCCCCTCCTCTTCCTCCTCCACTCCATGAGGTAAGGCTCCCTAGGGTTTAGGTTTTGATGGGTTATTTCCTGGTCTTGGGTGCTGCCATGATGTATTGGGGGCTTAGATGAGTGGAGAATCAAAGTTTGAATGGGGAATAATCAATCTAGGGTTTGGAGCAAGTTCTGAATTTTCGAGCAGAATTTTTAGCTACTGTTTCGGGCTGATTTGAGAAAATTCTGAGCATCTCCTGCTAGGTTGGCTGTAGAGAAAGTTGTGGGTAATCAAATTACCTTTCATTTCCAACTGGAATCACCTCATTTCGTTAACCCAGCTGAAAGTTATGTCTAATTTAGTGCATGCTGCTCTGAAAGTGCTGATATTGTGTAGCTGAAACTTGTGGTGTGAATAAGAATTAGTTAGAGGCCGAATTAGAAATAAATTTTGCCTGTGAAGTTTTAGGAAATTTCATGTAGATTATAAAATGTCATCCTTTACTCAATTCCATTAAGTATAGCCATTTATATGATGAAATTTGTGCATGCTGTTCTGAAACACTGAAATTTTTGAAACTCTGAAACTGTTCTCTGTTCCTGGCCGAACTGGGAATTCCCTGGGCAGAATCTGAGTGATTGGCCAAATCCAGGTTGTAGGTCTATGTCTTGTGGTCGTTTCGAGTATAAGTTTGCTCAATTTGATCAAACGGTTCAAAAGTTATGGCCATTTGTATCAACGCTGCTCTGAAATCAGTTTGTGCTGAAAATTTCAGACTTTGGGGCTAAAGTTCAGAGTTTAATTGCAAGCTTTACTTTTGTAATCTGAATGTTTTGATGCATGGTAGAGTTAGATCACCCTCTTGTGGTCTTTTCGAGTCCATGAAGTCAATTTTTGGATTAGCCAAATAAAAGTTATGCTTGTTTAGATGAATGTGCTTGTTATTTTCAGATTTTGCTATAGAATAGAAGTGGAGTTTAGCAATTGTGTTTTCAGTGTTAAATTGAGTTGAATGTTTGCGCTTTTGGAGCTAGCTTGGGTGATAAACAGTTAAGTCACTAGCTATGGAGGTTTCGGCTCAAATAGTGTTGAGCAAATTCATAATGTCGCTTGGTTGCTAGTGTGGAAATTCGCATTTGTATTTCGTTTTGTCTTGATGAGTGCTTGCATGATCGTCTTTAATTCTCATTCCATCTCATATGCATTGCATGCATCTCATCCATATGCACTTTGCTCGTGTAGAGAACGAAACCGAGGAGGGTGGCGTGGCCGTGGTCGAGGGGGACATCGGTGGGCAAGTTGTCGTTGAGGATCCCAGCAAAGCTGCGAGCAAGCACCTAAGCATGTTTATCCTTATGTATCGTTATTTTTGAGAATAATGTGATTAATTGAAATGTTAAGTATTGCATTAGGAATTGCCATGTGGGATAGGAATAGATCCTATTTGCTGCACGTACACCCCTTGTATTAAGTCAAATATCTCCTTTTGAGCTAGACTATGGGTATTAATGAGTCCGTGCTTAGAATGCTTAGATGTCGGGGTTGGGCCAAGTGACGGAGGGTTCTGTCACTTGCGGTTGTTATCATTACACACATACTACTTTATGTCGGACTTGGGATTGGGAAAGGTTTTGGAAAGAAATGAATTGTGGACCGGGCGGGGAGTTGGTTCATTTGGGTACGGAGACTCAAATGTGTAGCCCCGTCTGTGTCAGTTAAGGACCGATCCGTAAGTGGAATAAGATTGAGCACACCCCGGTTGGTCGCATGCCCGATTATGGTACGGTAAGCCGCTCTTTCTCTCATATGGAATCGATGGACCGTAACTTCCTGTGGTTGGACGTGGTTGAGGGCGAGGCTTAGGCCGACTCTCGAGCGCCAAGCCGGGCTTGGAAATTGCTCGAGGGTGCTAGGTTTTCGGACGCGGGAGGACGCTTGGCGATTGGGTATGATTGGGAGGGGTTGACACTAGGCCCTTGTGGTAAGTGTCGTGCGATCAATGCTTCCTGCGCAGGTTAATTAAGCGATTGAATTGCAGCGCTCTCGGATATGAGCACGCTTGGTCCGAACTTCTTCTGCGTAGTAAACAACTTGAACTTGTGGTTCGCCGTTGGGCTTGAGCTAAATTTTGATATGAGATGACTTGCTTTACATTACGTTAATTACAATATCATGCTAGAGGTAGGTGCTTTTACATTGCTAATTATATTGAGAAAAACTTGAGTAGATGACTAAAATTGAAACAAAGTTAAGCATTTCCGCACTTTTAACCTAAGCTGTTTACCTTGCTACCGTAAATGCATCTCCTTTGGAGTCGGTCATATATGGACCCGGGTAAGTCTTGCAGTACCTTCGTACTCATGCTTTCGCTTTGTGGTTTTCAGTGAGGATCGGTGGGCGGATCTGAGTTCTGCCCTCATCGCCTCTTGGTGACCCAGGCGACACCGAGTAGAGGCTTAGCGACATCGCTACGCCGGAAGTGTTGAGCGAGAACACTTCCGAGAAGTTTTATTTTGTTAATGTGTTGCGATTTGATTCACTTTTGTTGTATAGATAGCCTTCTAAATTGTGTTAAATCGTTGTTTAAGTCTCTGTCGATGTCTCGTGGATGATTTCTAATTGTGATCGTACTGCTGTTGTGGTTGTTGCATTACTTTTGGATATATATATACTGCAACTGTGTTTTCTTGTCTGCTGAGTGGATGTCCATAGGTTCTAGGAGGGTCATGCCGAAATTTTTCCAGATTTTGGAGTCTTGGTCAAATTCTTAGTTACGTGTGGTTTAGAGTCTTGGAGTTGTTGCTAAGTGTGGTTTGGTGGTTGTCGGGTTTGTCTTTGTGCCGGGTGTTTCCGCGTGCGTGTTTGGTTGCTTGGTTTCGAGTTCGTTGCCCCCTTTATGCAAATTGAATTGATATCGCATTGGGAACCGGTATGCGGGGCGATCTGGCGAGTTCGGTCGATATCGGGGAATCTGGGATGGTTGTCGAGTTCATCGAATGGGCCGACGTTGTCTCTATTGGGCTTGGGTGTTACTCGCGAGCGCCACCGGCGATCCGTTGCTAACCTCCAATTCGATGTGGACGACGGACATTCGATAACCCGACGATCTGGCGGCTCCTCTCAAGGCGTCCTCGCCCACTGCCGCCCGAACGCCACGTGGGCCGGCACTGGCGCGGGCGTCTCGCCCCCACTGCCAAAGCCGCCACGTGGCCGGGCGCCGGCGGCAAGCGTCCTCGCCACTGCCGCCCCAGCGCCACGTGGACCAACGCTGGCGGGCGAGGCGTTTCGCCCACCTACCCGCCGAGCCGCACATAGGCCACGACGCTTTTGTGCGGCGGAGAGGTACTGGCGCAGTATCGCCGAAGAATAGCCGGCCCGCCCCGAACAGCAGCGTCGGGGTCTTTAGAGTCTTCATTAAATGCGGTGCGTTCTTGGATGGGGCCACTATTCTCGAGGATGCGACCGCCTCGGTCCCCAGCTTCAATGCATCCGTCGATTTTTCTTGGGATCCAAACGGCGACGATCTTGTCCTTCGCCAACCGCTTGCCGCGGTGGTACATATATAGATACATCTGTATCAAGCGGTTTACGCCTTCTGCTTTCTTGCGTACTTCAACTTTCGCTCCTTCGTCTTCTTTGCTTGAAATCTTCTAGCACTTCACTGCTCCCATGGCGCATTCCGTTCCTGCTTCCACCACCGATGCTACTACGGTGGCGAGGCTCTCTCGCATCACGCCGGAGGGCACCTTTCGATTTCGGGCGGGGACCCCCACGCCACGGTGCCTCTCCAATGAGATCCTCATCCACACCTGGGCGATGATGGCGGGTCTGGTCCCGCCATTTTCTGACTTCTTCCTTATTGTCCTCCATTTTTACGAAATCCATCACCTTCATCTCACCCCCAACTCCATCGTCACCCTTTCCATCTTCGTGATACCTCGTGAAATGTTCATGGGGTGATGCTTGAATCTTCCTCTTTTTTGCTACTTCTACCTCTGTCGCGGCTCCAACGACGGTGAGGTAGTGGGGAGCTGCTACTTCCGCCTTCGAGACGGATTGGCCTCCCGTTATATCCCCTTCGTTGACGCACCCGTCCTGCATGGCAGTACACAGGCGACGACGACATCACGCGCACGTTCCCTGGACGTAAGCCTTCGCTTTCTTTTGGCTTTTTTCGCGCACATGCTTCTTTCTGTGGCTCCCTACCAACCGGCAGTCTTTCTTTACATTTGGCCAGGTGCGGGAAACCTGGAGGGGTCAATCATCAACAGATGGCTTGGCGGCTTGATCCCTCCGATTCCAAGCGGCTTGGACTTTCCAGCAGCGGCTCGGCCGCTCGCCGACTTGGAGCACGCGGAGCGCCTGCAGATCGTCAGGCAGCTCCCGCCGATGGACTCCACCGCCCGTGGTGGTGCCACCATGTCCACCGGTGATCGAGGGACGACCGCCGGTGATCGCCGCGCGAAAGCGACCACTTGCCCCTGATGCCACGAGCTCAAACCCCAAGAAGGTCCGCGTCGTGGGCCAGACTTCCGCTGCCATCAGCTCTGATGCGGTGGCACCTTCACAAGGGGCGGTGACACAGGCCGCCCCAACCATGACTTCGCCTCCTGCGGCGCCCGGCTCCTTCTCCTCACGGCGGCCGGCGCCACAGCGCCCGGCGCCATCGCCACTCCTTCTTCAATGCCCGGATCGCGCCCGCGGTGCAGCGCCATCGCCAGCTCCTTCTCCTCCGACGCCGGCCCCGACTGCTACGGCGCCAACGCCATCCGCCACGGGAGCCCATGCCACTGCTCAACAAGGTGGGCTCATGCTCCATGAAGCCGCCTTCACTTTAGGGCGGCGCCAAGGCGACCCTCGGGATGCCCTAGGGGTGCAGATACCCTGCGCTCTTGGGGGCGGGAACCTCCGCCAGTGCCTCCTGCCGCCATCGCCGAGAGGACCGAGGGGACGACCCCAGCAAGCGCAAGGCCCGCCATCTCGCCTCTCGCCGCCTCGCTTCTGCCCCAAGCGCGCCGCCGAGCTCTTCACGAGCTTGCTTAAATACATGCTTCATTGGCTCTGTCTGCCGCAGATGCATTTTGAATTTTAAGAATTTCTGGAATTTATTTGGATTTATTTGAATTTTTGGAAATAGTTCTTCTCTCGAAATTAATTTAATAATGGAAAGTTTTAATAAAATATAAATGGAAATATTTTATTTGAGTTAGAAATGTCATAAAATATTTTACGGAATTTTTCTAGAATTTTTTCGATATTTTCTTGCCTCAATTAATTCAAATGAATATTCGGTATTATTTTTATTCAAAAACGATTAATATTGAATTGAAGCGATGTGGTCGAGCCCATTATTGTCGCGCTTCGAAAACCCTAACGCCGCTTCGATTTTCCTCCGTTGGATTCCCGCGACGGTCGGATGGATGCCACGTTGCCGTCTGTGGAAATGAAGCGCCGCCGCCATGCGCTTACTGATTAATTCAGAATCGCGCCATTACTCGCCGTGGCGACGACCGCCGCCGTTAGCTAGCTCATGGTATAAAGCACAACGTTCGCGATCTGTCGAGCCCTTTCACGCGTTCAAGGATCACCATAGAGCCGAAATACTTCGCCGTAGTACCGAGCCCTTTCGCCGTTTGCGCCCATTCGGTGACTCTCGCGCCGTCAAGGACACCGAGTGCGCCCGAGTTGAGCGCATCCGGCACCACTTCTTCCCACGGGCTGCGTCGGAACACCGCACGAGGTCATCTTCTTCGTCTCCGGCAGCACCTCTTCGCCGCGCCTTCGCCGACCTCGCGACCAACGACGACCGTTCGATTCGCACCCAACGTCCGAGGTGAGTCCACGTGTTCTTCAGATTAGAAACCAAAGACAAGATGTACGTTAGATCTCGGTAGTAGAAATCGAAATAGGCGGCTAGGATTAGTGCCATGCCCAAGGAAGGGCCTTGCGTGTGCGTAGGAGTTGTATACGTGTCGCCATGAGAATCGCCACGTGTCCGTCTTGCCGACGCCACGCCGACGTCATCGGTTAGGGCCCACATGTCGATCTGGCGGGGTCGATCTTGGCGGTCAAGAAGGACGTCATCTTGGCGTCATAATTAGGGATGCTGACGTCATAAATCCATTTTTGGGAATAAATAAATCGGTTGAAAATGTTCTCGGCGCTGACGTCATAATTCATCATGCTGACGTCATAATTCTCGGATTTTCCGTATAGAAATAAATAAAGAAATTTGGTTTATTCTTTTCAGATTTATTTTAAAACTTCAAACACTTATAACTTTTGCGTTTTAACTCCGATTTGAGTGATTCTAATTTCTAAAAATTTGTAAAATCAAGATCTATATAATGGTGAATTTTATGGAATTTTTAGAGGTGATTTTTGCTCTCTGTAAAATATATTTATTATGTTTATATTGATTTTAAATAGACGTTGATTTGCCGGAGGGTTGCGAGGGGGAATTTCCAGTACAAGGTTTGACTTCGGAACAGGACCAGCAACTTTTCGAAGGCAAGTTATGCTTTGACCATTTTGATCCTAAACTTTGAAATGTATTTTGTTTTCAAACTATGCATGCTAATTCAACTAAAAGTGGATTTAAATATTTTGGGTGAATTAGCTAGTCAACCTAATTGTTAATGTCACCTTGTTAATAAAATTTGTATGCCATGATCCCTTGGATAACCTAAGTGGATAATACTAGTTGGTTAATAATATTGTGCCAACACGGAGGCTAGACAAATGTGAATAGTTGCTTAGTCATGCTTACTACGTGAATGATATTCTTAAATACAAATGTAACCTTGACTAAATATTATTGAATGATTTTTGAATAAAGCGGAATCCATCGGTGTTTGGTAATGGTGTTGGGTTCTTAGGTGTAGAGAGACCGTGTGGTTCTACATGAAAGACAATGCGATTACGTGTGCGCAATCTGGACTAGTCACGGGATACCGAGTGTCGAATTGCAAATTCGAGGGCACGGCAGAGTGTGGTATCGAGCATATCGATCGTATGAGACTTGACCCTAGTTTAGGCTGGTGCGTGGAGGATAAAACTATTTTCTAAAAATTAAAATTTTACAAGATTATAAATGACATCTTGACTTGTCCTTTCTTTCTTACTTCATACATGTCTTTGTATGTTTGTACAGTTGATTTCTTTCAAAAATTTAGATCGGCGAGATCTGTTTTTGGCGATGAGGAGGATCCACACCTTTAGCGGCCTTGCTGGTGGCTCTGGTGAGTTGTGGTACACCTTGACTATTGGAGGGCTTGTGGCCGATCTCTGAGGTAACTTCGATTGGTTGAGCGAGGCTGGGCGTCGCGTGGGGCGTCAAGGTCACCGCAAATCTCGCTTGAGGCAGGGGAGCCGGCCGTCCGTTCCACTTCTTTGCCGGGAGGTCCACTTTTGGGCGGGATCGAGAGGCGCCGCTTAGCGTCGTCGTGTCGCGCGCACTTTCTCTGAGGAGCTTGTAGGCCGTCTCCGTCTTCACCAGCGTCGAGACAACCGGTTTGATAGAGACCGGAGGAGGAGGATGCTGCAGGTCACCTGCCAGACAGCGAGTGCGTCATCGCCACGGGAGCCGACTCATAAACGAGGTATCCGGGGCTGCAGAGGGGACGCGTGGAGGAGGTCATGGTCGAGCCGATTGCAAGATGTTAGAGGGATGACTCACTACATCCGGAGGTGCCAGTGGAGGAGCTGCTAGAGGACTGGCCGGCGAAGCTTAGTGCCTGACCCGGCCCAGGAACTGGCGGGCGCCCAGGAGAGGCACCGATCCGGGAGGCACAGTGCAGTAGTGCGAGCCACGGCACCGGCGAGCAGCACCACCAGGCCAGCAGAGTCGGTGGGTTCCTCGTTCCACCAGTGCGAGCACCTTGGGATCGGTTGCACCTATGCGCCACACACTTGTGATATCCGCCGGGGAGGACCAGCGACTGGGTGGATCGACAACTAGAAGTCTTCTTTTGTTATCGTCGAGTCGACTCTGCGTTGAGTCACGTCATTGTCGAGTCGGTTTATCGAGTCTATCCTAATACGTTTGGCTGATTTGAACTCTATGAGTTGTTATGTTTTCTTTATGTTGAACAATTCCTATGGTTATGCGTGTTTGGTATGCGCCGCAATGCTAGTAGGCACTTGTGGCTGACCATATCCTTATGATATTAAATAAAAATGGTGTGTTTATGTTTGAGTCAAACAAATCTTCTCCCGCATAGGATTTTTTGTTACATGTTTATTCTATTTTCTCCTTTCCTAAAATCCTTTGTTCTCGGATGGTGAACACTCGTGGAAGCGTGGGAGGAGGAGGAAGCGGATCGCATAGGGAAGGAAACCAAGGCAATGCACAAAATCCTCAAGCACCACTGTGGATATGAATAATTTGGGTGCATTCTTATTTATGAGACCGGTGATGGAACAATGATGCAACAGATGCAACAAGCTACGAGAATCAAATTGCGCTAATAATCTCAACAACAACCAAGGCATGTGCATCATGGGCATCGATCTAGGTATCGATTTCATGAGAACTAGACCCCCAACCTTCTCAGGAATGTCAACCCGTAGAAGGCGATGATTGATTCACGCACCATTGAGAAGGAAGCACATATCTCAATGTGTTGGCAATGAGAGAGTCTGTATGCCTCTCACGATTAGAAGGAACGACTACGGAATGGTGGGAAAATTATTGCGCTTCTCACGAGCATCCTCGTGATCACACAGGATGAGTTTACTATAGCCTTCCGCCATATCATGTACAGTCAAGGGTATGATGGAGCTCAAAAAAGAAGAGTTCCGATCTCTTGAAGCAAGGGGCGGTGGCCAAAGGCCGATTACTTGAACAAGTTCACACAATTTTGCTCGTTATGCACCGTGAGGCGTAATTCTTGACAAGGCTAAGTTCCTCCGGTTCATGAAGGACTAAACTCGGACTTCAAGTGGGGTTGATTACCCACACATTTCGGATTTTCGAGGAGCTTGTCAACCAAAGGTTTAAATTTGGAAAATCGAACAATATGTAAAAAGAAAAAAACCGGACCTGGCCATGAAACCAACTGGCGGAAGGTTGTATCAAGAAAGGGGATTTAAAATTTAATCCCAAAAAGGAGGAGACTCGTTTTAAAAAAATTCGGCAAAACACCCGGGGGCGACATGTAAGGGGAAAATTGTTGTGAGGAATCAAACCCATTTCCCGATGAATTCGGAATCAGGAGCGTTTTTGGGTAAGTTTGTTAAGGTGGGGAAACCATTTTGTTTTTGGGCTTAAATTTTTATGGGCTTTGATGGAAAAGATTTGGGTATGGAATTAAAATACCTTATAGTTAAACCCGGATTAGAAAAAGAGGGGTTGGAAAATTTGTAATAAATGGAATAAGTTTACAATTGACAATTAAACCCCCGGATGTTATCTTGGGAATGGATTGGATCCCAAAGGATCTTTGGATTTTGGGGTATAAAAAGATGGATGGAAGAAAAAATTACTTCTCCCGATGTCATAATATTTTTGTTTTGAATAAAATTCGGTTTATGAATATGGAATTTCGGAATTAAGGCCGGGTAATATAAATTTGTTTTGGGCGGAAGCCCATCCGAAACCTTAAGAAGTAAAAGTAGAAGATAAAAAATTGAAGGTTATTGGAAAAAGGTTTATTATATTATTGAAGAAATGGGGAAAAAGGAGGGGGAAAATTGTGGGGAACAAAGTCATAAATGAGTTAAAGAACAAATTCGTTCCGGGAAGATTTCTTATCGAAGAAATCTTCCTAAAATAAGAAAAATTCCCGACTTAAGATTGAAAAAGGGAATCCAAAATGACCCCGTTTGGATGGAATTCGGTTTGCCGGACAACCAATTTGTACTTTATGTTGAGAAAAAGTGTTCTGGAAATTTGGTAAGTTTGCTTGAAATTGCATGGTTTTATCCAACGGAAAGAGTAGCTTTGAAGGGTTTTAAAATTAAAGGAAACCACTTATGAAAATTTAGTAAGTTACACAAAAAAAGGTTATTCTAGGTCTGAATGGAGGGGGGTGGAAGAAAGTGGGGGATTCAAAAATATTACCGGAGAAAGTTTTTTGGTAAAATTATAAGGTTTATTGAAGGACTTAATTTGGAAATTTTGTAAAAAAAAAAAGTTTTTTTTGAAAGGGGAAAAGTTTAAGAAAAGAAGCGTTTGATTGGGGAAGGGTTTTAGAAACGAAATTTTGAAACTTGGAGTTGGGGGGATTAGGAGTTCTTGTGAGAATGGAAATGGTACTTATGCAAAAGCGATTAAGGAAGGCAAATTATCCAATATATAAAGGGTTTTATCGTTTAAAAAGGGTTTTTTGGGAAATGATTAAGAATTTGGCCACAAAAGCCAAGTTTATTTCCAATCACAATATGAAGAAATGGTGGTTAACAAGGATTCAAATTGGAATTAAATCGGAAAAAAATTGGTGGCGACCTTAAGGGAAAATTTATAGTTAATTTAATGATAAAAGGTTATTTTAAAGAAGAATTAAGGGGAAGTTGCTGGATTTACTATTTGGGGTTAAGGGCCCAAGGAAGCGGGGGGGCAAAAAATAAAAGTTGGGGATAATAAAATGCAAGACTTCCGTTGGAATTAAGGGGACTCTTTATGAAGAAGAATTTGTGACCCGGGAATTAGGCGATTGAATTGGGAAAAGCCATGTTCCAAATACAATTCAGGGGTAAATGCCCGGATTTGAAAAAAGGTTTTTGGGCAAATGAAAAGGAGGGGGAGCTTAAAGTGGTACAAAGGTAAAGAATGACGAGACCATTTGGGTTTAATAAAGAAAAAATGGAAATGGGAGGAAGGAAGGATTTTTCCTTTTGGGCCAAGAATCAATGGAATTGATTATTGGGCGAGATCGTAACAAGGGTCGCCATTTTAAGAAAAAATTTCGGGAAAGAAATTGCTCAAAATTTGGGGTTTTCAGGTTACCCAAAAAGAAGTTCAACGGTAAATTACCTGGTTTTGGGAAAAATTTCATTTGGGGGAATTTTAATTAAACCACCATAAGGATGGCGAGGAAGGGTAAACCTTCAAGAATGTAAGACTGCCTCTAACCAACAGGGTAAATTTTAGTCGGTTTAGCACAATAAGCACAACTGGAAAGGCCTTTTGAAGTTTTTATTTCTCGAAACCCATTAAATTGGAATACAAAAAGAGTTTTGGAACCTCTTTAAATTTGGAAAAAAATTTTTTTTTTTTTTTTTTTTTTTTTTTTTTTTTTTTTTTTTTTTTTTTTTTTTTTTTTTTTTTTTTTTTTTTTTTTTTTTTTTTTTTTTTTTTTTTTTTTTTTTTTTTTTTTTTTTTTTTTTTTTTTTTTTTTTTTTTTTTTTTTTTTTTTTTTTTTTTTTTTTTTTTTTTTTTTTTTTTTTTTTTTTTTTTTTTTTTTTTTTTTTTTTTTTTTTTTTTTTTTTTTTTTTTTTTTTTTTTTTTTTTTTTTTTTTTTTTTTTTTTTTTTTTTTTTTTTTTTTTTTTTTTTTTTTTTTTTTTTTTTTTTTTTTTTTTTTTTTTTTTTTTTTTTTTTTTTTTTTTTTTTTTTTTTTTTTTTTTTTTTTTTTTTTTTTTTTTTTTTTTTTTTTTTTTTTTTTTTTTTTTTTTTTTTTTTTTTTTTTTTTTTTTTTTTTTTTTTTTTTTTTTTTTTTTTTTTTTTTTTTTTTTTTTTTTTTTTTTTTTTTTTTTTTTTTTTTTTTTTTTTTTTTTTTTTTTTTTTTTTTTTTTTTTTTTTTTTTTTTTTTTTTTTTTTTTTTTTTTTTTTTTTTTTTTTTTTTTTTTTTTTTTTTTTTTTTTTTTTTTTTTTTTTTTTTTTTTTTTTTTTTTTTTTTTTTTTTTTTTTTTTTTTTTTTTTTTTTTTTTTTTTTTTTTTTTTTTTTTTTTTTTTTTTTTTTTTTTTTTTTTTTTTTTTTTTTTTTTTTTTTTTTTTTTTTTTTTTTTTTTTTTTTTTTTTTTTTTTTTTTTTTTTTTTTTTTTTTTTTTTTTTTTTTTTTTTTTTTTTTTTTTTTTTTTTTTTTTTTTTTTTTTTTTTTTTTTTTTTTTTTTTTTTTTTTTTTTTTTTTTTTTTTTTTTTTTTTTTTTTTTTTTTTTTTTTTTTTTTTTTTTTTTTTTTTTTTTTTTTTTTTTTTTTTTTTTTTTTTTTTTTTTTTTTTTTTTTTTTTTTTTTTTTTTTTTTTTTTTTTTTTTTTTTTTTTTTTTTTTTTTTTTTTTTTTTTTTTTTTTTTTTTTTTTTTTTTTTTTTTTTTTTTTTTTTTTTTTTTTTTTTTTTTTTTTTTTTTTTTTTTTTTTTTTTTTTTTTTTTTTTTTTTTTTTTTTTTTTTTTTTTTTTTTTTTTTTTTTTTTTTTTTTTTTTTTTTTTTTTTTTTTTTTTTTTTTTTTTTTTTTTTTTTTTTTTTTTTTTTTTTTTTTTTTTTTTTTTTTTTTTTTTTTTTTTTTTTTTTTTTTTTTTTTTTTTTTTTTTTTTTTTTTTTTTTTTTTTTTTTTTTTTTTGGAATTTTTCTAGAATTTTTACGATATTTTCTTGCCTCAATTAATTCAAATGAATATTTAGATTATTATTTTTATTCAAAAGCGATTAATATTGAATTGAGCGATGTGGGCGAACCCATTCTTGTCTGCGCTCGAAAACCCTAACGTCGCCCGATATTCCACCGTTGGATTCCGCGCGGACGGTCGGATGGATGCCACGTTGCTTCGTCTCCAGGGAAATGAAGCGCCGCCGCCGCCATGCGCTACGGTTAAATGTTAATCGCCATTACTACGCCGGTGGCGACCTGCCGCCGTTAGCTAGCTCATGGTATAAAGCACAACGTTCGCATCTCATCAAGCCCTTTCACGCGTTCAAGGATCACCATAGAGCCGAAATACTTCGCCGTAATACCGAGCCCTTTCGTCGCCATTTACGCCTGTTCGGTGACTCTCGCGCCGTCGAGGACACCGAATGCTTGCCGAAGTTGAGCCGCATCCGGCACCACTTCTTCCACCGGCTGCGTCGGAACACCGTGCACGAGGTCATCTTCTTCGTCTCCGTGACACCTCTTAGCGCGCCTTCGCCGACCTCGCGACCGACGGCAGCCGTCAGATTCACACCCAGCGTCCGAGGTGAGTCACGTGTTCGCCGTATTAGAAACCGGCCGATGGCGCGTTAGATCTCGGTAGTAGAAATCGAAATAGGCGGCTAGGATTAGTGCCACGTGCCAAGGAAGGGCCCGCTGCGTGTGCGTAGGAGTTGTATCGTGTCGCGATGAGAATCGCCCGCGTGTCGTCTTGACGTCGTGGTGGCGTCATCGGTGGGGCCCCATGTCGGACTGGCGGAAGTCGATCTTGGCGTCGTGATGGCGTCATCTTGGCGTCATAATTAGGGATCGGCGTCATAAATCCATTTTTGGGAATAAATAAATCGGTTGAAAATGTTCTCGGTGACGTCATAATTCATCATGCTGACGTCATAATTCTCGGATTTTCCGTATAGAAATAAATAAAGAAATTTGGTTTATTCTTTTGATTTATTTTAAAACTTCAAACACTTATAACTTTTGCGTTTTAACTCCGATTTGAGTGATTCCAATTTCTAAAAATTTGTAAAATCAAGATCTATATAATGGTGAATTTTATGGAATTTTTAGAGGTGATTTTGCTCTCTGTAAAATATATTTATTGTGTTTATATTGATTTTAAATAGGCGTTGATTTGCGAGAGGGTTGCGAGAATTTCGATACAAGGTTTGACTTGAACGGGACCAGCAACTTTTTGAAGGCAAGTTATGCTGACCATTTTGATCCTAAACTTTGAAATGTATTTTGTTTTCAAACTATGCATGCTAATTCAACTAAAAGTGGATTTAAATATTTTGGGTGAATTAGCTAGTCAACCTAATTGTTAATGTCACCTTGTTAATAAAATTTGTATGCCATGATCCCTTGGATAACCTAAGTGGATAATACTAGTTGGTTAATAATATTGTGCCAACACGGGAGGCTAGGCAGTGAATAGTTGTAGTCATGCTTACTCGTGAATGATATTCTTAAATACAAATGTAACCTTGACTAAATATTATTGAATGATTTTTGAATAAAGCGGAATCTTGTTGGTAATGGTGTTGGGTTGTAGAGACATGTGGTTCTACATGAAAGGCGATTCTGGGCATGTGTTACACCGTTGAATAACTTGGGGTGGAATTGATTTAGGCTGGGGCAAGTGGACCAGGGCCGTGCAGTGGGCCTTCGTGGCAATTGGGGGTTTGAGTGTTGTGAAATTTGTGTGCCAAATGTTGAGAGAAGGATGTCTTGCCTTGGTCAATTAAGGACCTTACCTTGCAAGCCTTTGACTGAGTCTCTCGTACAACCACATGTGCGAATGGGAAGACCTAGTTTAGTAGGATTACGATGTCTTACCTTTGATACCTCGGGGTGGCGATTACATGGGAATGGCTATGCGGGGGAGGCGATGCGTACTACTGCTTGGTACCGAATCCAGCGGTGTTAAATCGGTCCTATACTTGGCTCGAGTGAGGAAGTGATAGTGAAGGCAACACGGAGAGGTTCTTAGGTGGAGCAGTCTCTGAAAAGCTTTATTCTGAGTTAATCGCCTTTGTGGTGTCTGTTGTATCTTGTGGGTAAAGTGTACAACCTTTGAAGAGTGTTAAAAGCATTGAATAGCCGAGTCCACAGTCTTGGACAATGCTAAGAATTACTGATCAAGGGTAGTGTTTGAAAATAAAATGGGGTGGTTGGTGTGTGCCAAAATTGTGAAATGAAGTTGTCTAGGAATTTGTGTGTCCAAAATATTGTGAAAATAAACAACTTGAGTTATTTATAATGATTATATGATTTTGATGCTTTCAATCTAAATGAGTAGTAGTTTAAAATATTGTTGCAAAAGCAAAATAACCGATAAAAGCCTTTCCTTGGTAATAAGCTATGCATGTAGTAAAATAGAAATGCATTGTGCATGACTTGTTGAGTCTGATGTGTACTCACCCTTGCGGACAAACTTACGAGAAGAAGAGACTACATGACATATGAAGAGGAGTATGTCGAGGGCGGAAAACTAGGGGCAAGCCTTCATTCGGGCGATGTGGAGAAAGATGGACATCACGACTTTTACATTCATTCTGAACTTTTGTTATTTGATTATTGTAAGCCTGCGTGTATAACTATTGTAAGGAGGACCATAAGGTCGTACACTCGTTTATATAAATGTTTGAAGTACTTTATTTAATATTCCATTTGTGTATGATGTGATATTACACCATGTTTAGTCTGTGTGCACTAAGCGCAATCTGGACTAGTCAGGGATACCTGAGTGTCGGAATTGCAAATTCGGGCACGCAGAGGTGGTATATCGAGCATCTGCGATTGTGAGACTTGACCCTAGTTTAGGCTGGTCGTGGAGGATAAAACTATTTTCTAAAGAATTAAAATTTTACAAGATTATAAATGACATCTTGACTTGTCCTTTCTTTCTTACTTCATACTGTCTTTGTATGTTTGTACAGTTGATTTCTTTCAAAAATTTAGATCTCGGCGAGATCTGTTTTGGCAGATGAGGAGGATCCACACCTTTAATGCGCCTTGCTTTGGTGGCTCTGTGGTGAGTTGTGGTACTGCTTCAGCTATTGGAGGCCGTGAGGCCGATCTCTTGAGGTAACTTCGATTGGTTCGGGCAGGAATTGGACGTCGCATGGGGCGTCAAGGTCACCGTCTCGCTTGAGACCAGGGAGAGCCATGCCGTCAGTTCCACTTCTTTGCCAGAGGTCCACTTTTGAGGCGGGATCGAGAGATCGCCGCTTGGCGTCGTCATATCGCCGCACTTTCTCTCGAGGAGCTTGTAGGCACCGTCTTCGTCTTCACCAGCGTCGAGACAACCGGTTTGATAGAGACCGGAGGAGGAGGAGCGATGCTGACGGTCACCCACTTGGCGAGGTACGTCATCGCCGGGAGGAGCTCATAGGCGAGGCGTCCGGGGGCTGCAGAGGCGCGTGGCGAGGTCGCCGAGGTCGAGCCCAGATTGCAAGATGTTAGAGAGGATGACTCACTACATCCGGAGGTGCACGTGGAGGAGCTGCTAGAGGACTGAGCAGAAGCCGAAGCTTGAGCCGCACGACCAGACCCAGGAGCCTGGCGAGGCGCCCAGGCAGGAGGCACCCGTCCAGGAGGCACCAGTGCCGGTAGTGCGAGCCACCGGACACCCGCGAGCACCACGAGCCAGCAGAGTCGGTGGGTTCCTCGTTCCACAGTGCAAGGCACTTGGGATCGGTTTGCACCTATCGCCACACCCGCGCGGATATCCGCCAGGAGGACCGCAGCCTGGGTGGATCGACAACTAGAGAGTCTTCTTTTGTTATCGTCAGAGTCGACTCCTGCGTTGAGTCACGTCATTGTCGAGTCAGTTTATCGAGTCTATCCTAGTACGTTTGGCTGATTTGAACTCTATGAGTTGTTATGTTTTCTTTATGTTGAACAATTCCTATGGTTATCGCGTGTTTGGTATGCTTGCAATGCGTGAGGCACTTGTGGCTGCCATATCCTTATGATATTAAATAAAAATGGTGTGTTTATGTTTGAGTCAAACAAATCTTCTCCGCATAGGATTTTTTGTTACATGTTTATTCTATTTTCTCCTTTCCTAAAATCCTTTGTTCTCGGATGGTGAACACTGTAGGAAACCGTGGAGCGGAGGAAGCGGATCATAGCAAGGAAGGAAACCAAGGCAATGCACAAAATCCTCAAGCACCACATGGATATGAATAATTTGGGTGCATTCTTGTTGCTCGAGACCGGTGATCTGGAACAATGATGCAACAGATCACAACAAGCTGCGAGAATCAAGTGCGCTAATAATCTCAACAACAACCAAAATTTGTGCATCATGGGCATCGATCTAGGTATCGATTTCATGAGAACTAGACCCCCAACCTTCTCGGGAATGTCAACCCCATAGAAGCGATGATTGATTACGCACCATTGAGAGAAGCATATATCTCAATGTGTTGGCAATGAGAGAGTCTGTATGCCTCTCACCGGTTAGAAGGAACAACTACGGAATGGTGGGAAAATTATTGCGCTTCTCACGAGCATCCTCGAAATCACAGGATGAGTTTACTATAGCCTTCCGCATGATATCATGTCAAGAAAGGTATGATGGAGCTCAATAAAGAAGAGTTCCGATCCTTGAAGCAAGGGGGCGATCGGTGGCGATTACTTGAACAAGTTCACACGGCTTGCTCGTTATGCACGGAAGGGCGTAATTCTTGACAAGGCTAAGCGGTCCGGTTCATGAAGGACTAAACTCTGGACTTCAAGTGGGGTTGATTACCCACATTTCGGATTTTCGAGGAGCTTGTCAACAAGGCACTTATCCTAGAAGATAAGCGCAAAGAAGTTGGACGACAACATAAGCGCCGCATGGCCCAGGAGTCGTCAAGGTCAACAAGGCCAAGGGTGGTACTAGCAGGTTTACAGATTTCAATAGGAAGTAGTGCGAGGACACCACTACACACAACGACCCATTGGTGAGAACCCACAAACACTGCAGGACCATCGGCCAGTTGCAGAAATCCAACAATGGCGAGGAGACGTTGCTACAATGCAATGAAATGGGGCATTTCGCAAATGTCTCATCCCAAGAAAGGAGGAGTCACTCTGTTAAGCTTTAATCTGGGAAATACTCCGGCAAGAACACCATTTCGGGGTGGAAGCCGAGCACTGTCCAAGCTGGGCTGCACCTGATCTGTTGTGAGAGGAGAGTCAACCACATCACGGTAGATGAAGTTGACATACTGTGAGCGTTGTCTTTGGGTAAGTTTCTAGTTAACTTCGAGATCAATGACCATTTTGTTTGATTCGGAGCTTCACATTCATTTGTTTCATGGGTCTTTGTTATGGAAAATGATTTGGGTATGGTCAACCTTAAGAATACCCTTATAGTTCAAACCCACGGATCAAAACTACGAACTAAAGTAGGGTGTTCGGGTAAAATTAGTAATAAATGGAATAGAGTTCTAGCGAACTTGATCATATTGGAAACCCAAACCTTGGATGTTATCTTGGGAATGGATTGGTTATCCAAGCACAAAGCGATCTTTGGATTGTGGTGAAGAGTGGTAGCAAGTAGAAACTCGGATGGCAAGAAGGTGGAAATTCAGCGGTTGCTACCCAAGATAGTCGACTAATGATTAACAATGTAATAAAGTGTTGATATGAAGGATGTTCATTAGTTCATGAATATCGAGATGTATTTCGGAGGATCTCAGGAATGCCGCCGGATAGGGATATAAATTTGTAATTGAATTTGGTGCGAGAACAGCTCCGTCCTGAAGAGACCTTATAGAATGTCCAGAAGAGCTAGTAGAGATGAAGAAACAGATTGAAGAGTTATTGGAAAAAGGTTTCATAATACCTAGTTCATCACCGTGGGGAGCCCCGGTATTGTTTGTGAAGAAAAAGGATGGGAGTTTCAGAATGTGTGTAGACTATCGTGCACTAAATGATGTGACAATAAAGAACAAATATCCGTTGCCCAGGATAGATGATCTCTTCGATCAGTTAAGAGGAGCAGGAGTCTTCTCTAAAATAGATCTTCGATCCGGATATCACCAGCTTAAGATTCGGACTGAGGACATACCAAAGACAGCCTTCTCGTCTTGGTATGGTCATTATGAATTTACGGTTATGTCCTTCGGACTAACCAATGCTCCTGCATACTTTATGAATATGATGAACAAAGTGTTCATGGAATATTTGGATAAGTTTGTCGTTGTATTTATCGATGACATCTGGTTTACTCCAAGGCGGAGGAAGAGCATGCGAGAACATTTAAGAAGGGTTTTGGAAAAGTTAAGGAAAGCCGACTATATGCAAAATTTAGTAAGTGTGACTTACGGAAAAAGAAGGTTGAGTTCTAGGTCATGTAATGACCGCCAAGGAGTAATTTGTCGACAGAAGAAAGTGGAAGCGATATTACAGGGAGCAACCAAAGTCATTACTCGGATCAAAAGTTTTCTTGGTATGGCGGGGTATTATCGCCGTTTCATTGAAGGATTTTCTTCAATTCTTGAGACCTCTCACGCAATTGCTAAAGAAGGAGAAAAAAGTTTGCTTGGTGCAGGAGCGAAAAGAGTTTCCAAGAATTGAAGAAGCGTTTGACTTGGCACTGATTCAGTGTTGCAGAACACCAAAGATAATTTTGATATATCTTTGTGATGCTTGGCGTCGAGGATTAGGATGTGTCTTGATGCAGAATGGTAAAGTGGTAGCTTATGCATCAAGGCAGTTAAGGCCACATGAGCAGAATTATCCAACTCATGACCTAGAGCTAGCTGCGGTAGTGCACGCTCTTAAAATATGGCGTCACTATCTTATGGGAAATCGATGTGAAGTATATACCGACCACAAAAGTCTCAAGTATATATTTACTCAATCGGATCTGAATATGAGGCAGAGGAGATGGCTAGAGTTAATCAAGGATTACAATATTGGAATTCACTATCATCCTGGAAAAGCAAATGTGGTGGCAGATGCCTTAAGTCGGAAAATTTATAGCTTGAATTTAATGATAGCGAGAAGAGCATAATGAGTTATGTAAAGAATTTGAAGTTAAGGTTGGAAGTTGTACTGCATAAGGATTCCTAGCTACTTTGGAGGTTAAGCCAGCCCTAGAGGAAGCAGATCAGGTAGGACAAAAGAATGACGAAAAGATTCAGAGAATCAAGTCAAAAATGGATGAAGACTTAGCCAAGGATTTGAGAATAGATGAGCAGGTACTCTTTGGATGAAGAATCGAATTTGTGTACCTCTGGCCGGAATTAGGCGATTGATATTGGAAGAAGCACATGATTCCAAATATTCAATTCACCGGCGATGCAAAGATGTACCGATTTGAAAGAAAGGTTTTGGTGGCCGAACATGAATAAGGAGGTAGCCGAGCATGTAGCACTATGTGACGTATGTCAAAGAGTCAAAGCAATGCATCAGAGACCAGCTGGACTGTTGCAACCCCTAAAGATACCAGAATGGAAATAGGAGGAGATCGGAATGGATTTTATCCTTTGGATTGCCAAGAACTCAAGGTGGATATGATTCCATATGGGTCATAGTAGATCGACTAACAAGGGTCGCTCATTTTATACTGTAAAGACAACCTATTACGGAGATAAGTTAGCTGAATTGTACATAGCAAGAATTGTGTGTTTACATGGTGTACCCAAAAGATAGTATCAGGGCAGTACCCAATTCACCTCAAGGTTTTGGGATAAGCGCATCTGACTATGGGTACTCGTCTGAATTTTAATCTGACATACCATCCATGAAGCAGGATGGTCGAGCGGAAAGGGTAAACCAGATTACGGAAGATATGCTAAGAGCACATGCTCTGTCATATACCACATCATGGGATAAATGTTTGCGTCTGTGAGTTTAGCTACAATAACAGCTATCAAGCTAGTTTGAAATGTCGCCTTTTGAAGCTTTATATGGTCGTTCATGCCGAACGCCATTAAATTGGAATGAGACGGGAGAACGTCATGTTTTTGGACCAGACGTACTTATAGATCACGAGAGGAAAAGATTGCTCGATTAGAGAAAGATGAAGATTGCACAATCAAAGCGTAAGAGTTCTGTGAGATAATCGCCGTGATTTGAGCTTTGAGCCAGAAGACTACGTTTATCTCAAGGTCACGCCATTAAAGGGAGTTAAAAGATTTCATGCGAAAGGAAAACTTGCTCCAAGATATGTGGGGCCATTCAAGATTTTGAGCCGCAAAGGAGAAGTTGCATATCAGTTGGATCTGCCACAGTCTTTGTGAGGTACGATGTATTCCATATGTCATGGCGAAGAAATGTTTACGCGTACCTTAGGAAGAACAAGCACCTATCGAAGCTATTGAACTGCAAGAAGATTTAACTTACAAAGAACATCCAGTAAAGATCTTGGATACCATGGATCGTGAAACCAGAAACAAGTCAAACCGTTTTTGCGAGTCGATTGGAGCAATCACTTTCGAGCGAGGCAACTTGGGAACGCGAAGAAGACTTGAGGAAGGAATTTCTGAGTTATTTTCTAGTGACCATTACGAATCTCGGGTCGAGATTACGATAGAGGAGGTTTGTAACATCCTCAAATTTGGCTATTTTTGAATTTTATAATGCATTTTGAATTTTTAAGAATTTACGCAATTTATTTGGATTTATTTGAATTTTTGGAAATTAGTTCTTCTCTGAAATTAATTTAATAATGGAAAGTTTTAATAAAATATAAATGGAAATATTTTATTTGAGTTAGAAATGTCATAAAATATTTTCTGGAATTTTTCTAGAATTTTTACGATATTTTCTTGCCTCAATTAATTCAAATGAATATTAGGTATTATTTTTATTCAAAAGCGATTAATATTAGAATTGAGCGATATGGTCGAACCCATTCTTGTCTTGTGCTTCGGAAAACCCTAACGCCGCCCGATATTCCACAGTTGGATTCGCGCGAGACGGTCGGATGGATGCCACGTTGCCGTCTCGAGGAAATGAAGCCTTGCGCCGCCATACGCGCTCTGATTAAATCTTAAATCGCCATTACTACGCCGGTGGCGACCCTGCTAACCGTTAGCTAGCTCATGGTATAAAGCACAACGTTCGCATCTGTCAAGCCCTTTCACGCGTTCAGGATCACCATAGAGCCCAAAATACTTCACCGTAATACTGAGCCCTTTCGTCGCCATTTCGCTGATTCGGTGACTCTCCGCCGCCGTCGAGGACACCGAATGCTTGCGAAGTTGAGCGCATCCGGCACCACTTCTTCCCACCGGCTGCGTCGAACAGGTGCGAGGTCATCTTCTTCGTCTCGGTGACACCTCTTCGCGCCGGCCGACCTCGCGACCAACGACGCAGCCGTCCGATTCACCAACGTCCAGGGTGAGTCCACGTGTTCGCCGTATTAGAAACCGACCTGATGGCGCGTTAGATCTCGGTAGTAGAAATCGAAATAGGCGGCTAGGATTAGTGCCACGTGCCCAAGGAAGGGGCGCTGCGTGTGCGTAGGAGTTGTATCGTGTCGCGATGAGAATCGCCACGTGTGTCGTCTTGACGTCGTGGTAGCGTCATCGGTGGGAACCCACATGTCGGACTGGCGGGGTCGATCTTGGCGTCGGCGATGGCGTCATCTCGGCGTCATAATTAGGGATCTTGGCGTCATAAATCCATTTTGGGAATAAATAAATCGGTTGAAAATGTTTCTACGGCGTCATAATTCATCATCTTGACGTCATAATTCTCGGATTTTCCGTATAGAAATAAATAAAGAAATTTGGTTTATTCTTTTGATTTATTTTAAAACTTCAAACACTTATAACTTTTGCGTTTTAACTCCGATTTGAGTGATTCCAATTTCTAAAATTTGTAAAATCAAGATCTATATAATGGTGAATTTTATGGAATTTTTAGAGGTGATTTTTGCTCTCTGTAAAATATATTTATTGTGTTTATATTGATTTTAAATAGGCGTTGATTTGCGGAGGGTTGCGAGGGGAATTTCGATACAAGGTTTGACTTGAACAGGACCAGCAACTTTTGAAGGCAAGTTATGCTGACCATTTTGATCCTAAACTTTGAAATGTATTTTGTTTTCAAACTATGCATGCTAATTCAACTAAAAGTGGATTTAAATATTTTGGGTGAATTAGCTAGTCAACCTAATTGTTAATGTCACCTTGTTAATAAAATTTGTATGCCATGATCCTTGGATAACCTAAGTGGATAATACTAGTTGGTTAATAATATTGTGCCAACACGGGAGGCTAGGCAGTGAATAGTT
The DNA here is from genome assembly GCA_036346375.1 of Guadua angustifolia. Classification (NCBI taxonomy): domain Eukaryota; kingdom Viridiplantae; phylum Streptophyta; class Magnoliopsida; order Poales; family Poaceae; genus Guadua; species Guadua angustifolia. The sequence continues at coordinate 52,647 of CM070507.1, read as the reverse complement.
GCTTAGTCATGCTTACTACGTGAATGATATTCTTAAATACAAATGTAACCTTGACTAAATATTATTGAATGATTTTTGAATAAAGCGGAATCTTGTTGGTAATGGTGTTGGATTGTAGAGACTGTGTGGTTCTACATGAAAGAGCGATTACGGGCATGTGTTGCAGATTGAATAACTTGGGGTGGAATTGATTTAGGCTGGGGCAAGTGGACCGAGGCTTCGTGCGAGTGGGCCTTCGTGGCAATTGGGGGTTTGAGTGTTGTGAGGTGTGTGCCAAATGTTGAGAGAAGGATGTCTTGCCTTGGTCAATTAAGGACCTTACCTTGCAAGCCTTTGACTGAGTCTCGTACAACCACATGTCTGAATGGGAAGACCTAGTTTAGTAGGATTACGATGTCTTACCTTTGATACCTCGGGGTGGCGGTTACATGGGGTAAGCATGACGGGAGGGCGATGCACGTGCTACTGACTTGGTACCGAATCAACGGTGTTAAATCGGTCCTATACTTGACTCTGAGTGAGGAAGTGATAGTGAAGGCAACACGGAGAGGTTCTTAGGTGGAGCAGAAGTCTGAAAAGCTTTATTACGGTTAATCGCCTTTGTGGTGTCTGTTGTATCTTGTGGGTAAAGTGTACAACCTTTGAAGAGTGTTAAAGCTGTTGAATAGCGGAGTCCACAGTCTTGGACAATGCTAAAGAATTCTGATCAAGGGTAGTGTTTGAAAATAAAATGGGGTGGTTGGTACGTGTGCCAAAATTGTGAAATGAAGTTGTCTAGAATTTGTGTGTCCAAAATATTGTGAAAATAAACAACTTGAGTTATTTATAATGATTATATGATTTTGATGCTTTCAATCTAAATGAGTAGTAGTTTAAAATATTGTTGCAAAAGCAAAATAACCCGATAAAGCCTTTCCTTGGTAATAAGCTATGCATGTAGTAAAATAGAAATGCATTGTGCATGACTTGTTAGTCTGAGTGTGTACTCACCCTTGCGGACAAACTTACGAGAAGAAGAGACTACATGACATATGAAGAGGAGTATGTCGAGGAGGAAAACTAGGGCAAGCCTTCGTCGGAGCGATGTGGAGAAGATGGACATCACGACTTTTACATTCATTCTTGAACTTTTGTTATTTGATTATTGTAAGCCTGCGTGTATAACTATTGTAAGGAGGACCATAAGGTCGTACACTCGTTTATATAAATGTTTGAAGTACTTTATTTAATATTCATTGTGTATGATGTGATATTACACCATGTTTAGTCTGTGCACTAAGCGCAATCTGGACTAGTCACGGGATACCTGAGTGTCCGGAGCTCGCAAATTCGGGCACCGGCAGTGGTATCGAGCATCTGGTATGAGACTTGACCCTAGTTTAGGCTAGTGGTGGAGGATAAAACTATTTTCTAAAAATTAAAATTTTACAAGATTATAAATGACATCTTGACTTGTCCTTTCTTTCTTACTTCATACTGTCTTTGTATGTTTGTGCAGTTGATTTCTTTCAAAAATTTAGATCTGACGAGATCTGTTTTGGCAGATGAGGAGGATCCACACCTTTGGCGAAGGCGCCTTTGGTAGCTCTGTGGTGAGTTGTGGTACTGCTTCAGCTATTGGAGGCCTTCGAGGCCGATCTACCGAGGTAACTTCGGTGGTTCGGCAGGTATGGGCGTCGCGTGGGGCGTCAAGGTCACCGTCTCACGCTTGAGGCAGGGGAGAGCGGCCGTCCGTTCCACTTCCTTGCCGGAGGTCCACTTTTGGTAGGGATCGAGAGCTGCGCGCAGCGTCGTCGTATCAGACGCACGCACTTTCTCTGAGGAGCTTGTAGGCACCGTCTTAGTCTTCACCGCGTCGAGACAACCGGTTTGATAGAGACCGGAGGAGGAGGGACGATGCTCTGATCACCACTTGGCGAGTGCGTCATCGCCCGGGGAGGAGCTCATAGGCGAGGCTGTCCGGGAGGCTGCGGAGGGCACGTGGCGAGGTCGCCCGAGTCGAGGCCCGTTGCAAGATGTTAGAGAGGATGACTCACTACATCCGGAGGGTGCAGTGGAGGAGCTGCTAGAGGACTGGCGAAGCCAAGCTTGAGTGCCGACCCAGGCCAGGAACTGGCGGGAGGCGCCAGGCAGGAGGCACCCGTCCGGGGAGGCACCGGTCTTGCAGTAGTGCGAGCCACCGGCACCGGCGAGCACCACGAGCCAGTGAGTCGGTGGGTTCCTCGTTCCACCATTTGCGAGGCTTTGGGATCGATTTGCACCTATCCGCCACACCCGCCGTGATATCGCCAGAGGACCGCGACTGGGTGGATCGACAACTAGAGAGTCTTCTTTTGTTATCGTCGAGTCGACTCTGCGTTGAGTCACGTCATTGTCGAGTCGGTTTATCGAGTCTATCCTAAATGCGTTTGGTGATTTGAACTCTATGAGTTGTTATGTTTTCTTTATGTTGAACAATTCCTATGGTTATCGTGTTTGGTATGCGCCGCTTAATGCGTGAGGCACTTGTGATGACCATATCCTTATGATATTAAATAAAAATGGTGTGTTTATGTTTGAGTCAAACAAATCTTCTCCCCATATAGGATTTTTGTTACATGTTTATTCTATTTTCTCCTTTCCTAAAATCCTTTGTTCTCCGGATGGTGAACACTCGTGGAAAGCGTGGAGCTAGGAGGAAGCGGATCGCAGGGAAGGAAACCAAGGCAATGCACAAAATCCTCAAGCACCACTGTGGATATGAATAATTTGGGTGCATTCTTGTTGCTCGAGACCGGTGATGCGAACAATGATGCAACAGATCAACAAGCTGCGAGAATCAAAGCTGCCGCTAATAATCTCAACAACAACCAAGCATGCATCATGGGCATCGATCTAGTGTCGATTTCATGAGAACTAGACCCCCAAGATAATTATCTTCTGAAGAATTACTCTAGTTACGCGGTGTATGCCAACAAACCAATACCATTACATCGGTAATAGTTGAAGCTTGAGTCAATGTGAAGGAATACCCGGTTGAAATAGAGTTCAAGCCAATACTCGAGAGTCAAGCGGGACAAAGATAGTGCAAGACAAACCAGGAATCTTTGTTCAAGTCTCGTTCAAGACCGCAGAATTTCAAGTAAGTTTCATCGTCGGATGCAGCTTATTCGGTTTCTCTCGAGAAGCGAAATCAAGTGTTGAGAGCAGTAAGGAAACCTGTCAATGGGGTTGCCAGAAACGTCAGCATGGATGTGTGATGTGTTCCAAGAGCCTTAGCAGAAGAAGTGCTTTCTAGTGTAAGAAAATCTGACCCTATGGGAGTCAGTTCAATTGCAAAAGGATTTTATTACGAAGAGCACCGCAAATTTTGGATGTTATCAAGCGTTTGCTCGAGAACTAACCTTGTCCGATGTGCGATTGCTTGGAAGTTCGAGAAGTCTCAAGAGTTGAGTTTCACGATCCTATTTCTATAATCGACCTTGAATCTCGGGGCGAGATTACATTAAGGGAGGTTTGTAACATCCCAAAATTTGGGTTTTCAAAATATTTTGTGAAGTTTAGCTCCCCAAAAATTAGCGATAATTTTCTAAGCAATTAAAGATTAATTTGGAATTTTCTAAAGTTAAAATAATTTAATTTGATTAATTAATACTTTAATTAAATGCAAATATATTTTATTTAGATTCCTTGTGCTTCAAGGACTTTTTGTGTATTTTCTGAGATTTTTCTGAGCTTGTTTGCTATTTTTGGTATTTAATTTGATTCTGCTGCCGTTTGATGAAAATCCAACGCACCAGAAGAGGCCACGTCATCGGTTACTGTAGCGCATGCGCCAGGTGTGATCCGGGTCCTTTTCAATCCGTTTCCTATTCAAACTCCTTCCAAATTTATTTTCCTTACTTGGCACGACTTCCCTAGCCTATATAAGAGTCCCTAGACCCCTCCCACGCAGCCCTAATGTCCAGATCATCCCCCAAACCCTATATTTCTTCAGATCAATCTATGCATGCCATCCTGCGTCGGCCGAACTTTGCTTCGCGTTCCCCGTCAACTCGTCAACTATTTTCAAGATCCGTCTTCTCCACGGCGTGCTCTATGGTACCCTCTGTTTCCCATCCAAATTTGGTGCAATTTCATCCACGGAATCAAAAGTTACGGCCGCCCAAAGATCAAATCTTGCGGAGCCCGTTCTCCCTCGTTTTGCGAGTTTGACCGTGAAATTTTATGGTAGACTCCTCTTGATGTCCCCTACACGGTGCTCACCCTAACTCATGGTTTTGCTGGCGGGATTGGCGCAGAAAATCAATCTTCCCCGATCAGACTGCGTTGCGGACGGCTGAAACTTCGTCGTGCGTTCCCGTTGATCCAAAAGGTAAAACTCATATCCGTTCGCGTCACTTTGTGCCAAATGATCCCAGATAGCTCTCTGTAAAATTTGGTTAAGTTTCATGCAGTACTTTAATAGTTATGACCGTTTGATCTATTAGCTCCGAGAGCCGTTCGCCGGCAGTTTGTGATCAATCCGGTGGGTCGCCGCCAAATCCGCCTATATTGTTGAGTTCGTCTCGCCGCGTTCTACGTGATGGACACTTCCCTTTGCTGTTGCATCTACGAAATTTTTTTATTAAATGCGGCCGCCGCCTTTCGCCGTCGCCGTAGCGTCGTCCTTTGCCGCCAACCATCTTGGATTATCGTGACCATGTCACCCTGTCCGTAGGTCCATACCCTACTGTTTTGGCCATCCTTGGAGTTCATTTGATCTCCGGTTGCCGTCAAAGCCATAATCTAGTATCTACCGTCGTCTTTCGGTTTAGTCCTTTGCATCGGTTCGCGTTTTGGTTCGCCATCCTTGATAAACTTTAATCGCAGAGCCAACCCTAGCGTTCTACCCTATGCCAAGTGTATCCAACCTTGAATCGTTTCGCTCTAACCCGGACTTAACCTTTGGTCCAATTTGTCGTTGCGTCACGACATGTGTACCCACGATCGCAAATCAAACATGAGCCATGTCATTACCTCGCTGCCCTACCATTGTACCGATGGTCGCCACCTTGTAATCTCATAAGTGTTACGTTAGCGCTTCACCTTCATCGTTAACGTTCCACGGGTGCGTTAAATGCGTTAACGCTTCGTCGTTAACGTTAAAATCGTTAACGTTCCGCCGTTAACGTTCCACCGTTAACGTTCGCGTTAACGTTCACCGATGCGCTTTGCTCTCATCGTATCATTTGTCATCGCATGGGTGCATGCAAGTGAAAGCCTAATGTGATGTCCTTACCTTTTCTATCGCCTTATTGTGATCTAGCCCATCACGTTGAGTTCACCTCGTATTCGGTCATAACCGCCTCATCGTTGTCGAGTTAAAGTCTCCGATGTAAGACTAACCTCTGGATCGAACCATAGTGGATGCGATCACATCCGTCCTTGTCTTATCCTTGAAATCTAATCGCCATTAACCTAGAATTCATTCGTGGTCTTGGTCGATAGACCATTAGCCATATGACATATTCTTGTGCTAGACTTAGTCTATCGGTCTATCTTCCTTTTGGTTGGTCGTGCCATTCGGTCAACGAAAGTCAACCTCAAGCATCTGCTTAGTTCATGGTGAACTAACGTAACCGTGGACCGGTCTATAGATCGAGAGTCCATATGACATCGACTATCAATCAAGATAATAACCCGGAGGAAATATTCTTGGGATATTATTCCTTCTTTCAATGTTATTAATCTTTCTCTTGATGTATTTTAAAGAAAGCCGTTCTCTTTTGTCTAATCATCGACCTAATCCATTCAAGTTCCTAATTTCATCTAAGCCGTTGTGCCCAATGCTATTAGTTCTTAATTTGGAGTTTACTTGATTTGCCTTTTGAGTTTTGTTGTATTTGTGTTTGTTTATCGTTAGACGCGTTCTTAGGAAGTCGCTCTAAGGAGCTAAGAATCAAGCAAGCGGAGATTGAAGATCGAGTATCAAGGATCGAAGATAAAGAGTAAAGAATAATAAAAATTGCAAGGGCAGAGCAAGTTGTGCTTTGACCATATTGATCCCATGTTTTAAAATTATTTCGTTTGAAATTATTGCATGCTAGTTTGAAATAAACTGATTTCAATTAATCTGGGATTAGATAATCAACCTACTTGTTATTGCCACCTTGTCTCTATTATTTGTATGCCATGATTCATTTGTCACCCTAGATTGTGGGTTAATAGTTGGACATTAATAATTTGCCAACATGGGTTAATTAGGCCGTATGTAGTGTGCTTAGCCCCTTACGTAGATTTGTCATGATTTTGGAAAAATTAAAGTTAATATTGACTTAATGAGATATGGAGCGTGTTTAGAGAATGTGACATGTGTTATTGAGTTGATGATAGCACGTGGTGCAAGGTAAAGGGCTGGGGTGGGAAAGTGATTTAGGCGAGGCAAGTGGCAAGATTGTTTCGGTGGGCCAAGAGTGGCGATTAGGCGATCGCATTTGGTATTATGACATGTTGATGTGATGAACTTTTGATTAGTCTTGCCTCGGTCAACTAAGGACTTAACCTTGCGAGCCTTTGACTGAGTCTTTCATACAACCACAAGTTAGGAATGGGGCGGACCTAGTGAGTAAGCTGTGAAATCTATTCTTTGGTGCTGTCGTGGTGGTGTGAGGCGGAGAAGCGGAATGAGAACTCACATGGCGCAAGAGGGGGCCACAGGTGTGGTAACAGTCCCTCCGGTGTTGAAACCTTAGCGAAGGCGATCTTGAGTTTAGATGAAACTTTGGAAAGGCTTTGTTATGATCGCTCATTCGCATACTCTTGTATGGCGATTCACGGTGACGTGGTGAGTTGATTATATCTTGTGGGTAAAGTGTATAACCTCTGCGAGTGTAAAACTATTGAATAGCCGTGCTCACGGTATTGAGCATTGCTCGGGGATTCTGATCAAGGGTTAGATTTTGATAAAAATGAATTTGGGAATGTGGATAACGTGATATGGAACTTGGTTAAGGATGAGAAATGCTTCATTTGAGAATGATTGCGAAATTTATTATTGGTATTACTTGTTTCTTGCTTTTCTATCTATTTATGATTAATTGTGAATCTTTGCTTTATTGCAAAAGAACCATTGACCATTCCTTTGGAATAAGCCATGCATGTAGTAATAGAAGCGCATTACATGCATGACTTGTTGAGTACGGTTGTGTACTCACCCTTGCTTTAACAAAACATCACCAGTTGAGGAGAAGTCTTTGTCTTGAAGAAGGATTCTGCAAGAAGGCGATTATCTAGGAGTCGAACCTGTCGGATGCACGTGGTATATTGGAGGGTTCACCAGGCGTTCTTCGTTCATTGCTACTTATTTGGAGTTGAAGCCGTCAAGGCCTCACATGTGTAAGGTTGACCTTAAGGTCGTCCAATAGTTTATATTTTACAATTGTGTTACTTTTATTATTCCGCTGCGTATGATTGTGATATTCATCTATGTTGAGGCTGTGTGCACTAGCGTGATCTGGACTAGTCGAGAATACCGAGGGTCGGATTTGCACATTCGGTCCCGAAACGATAAACGGTCTGGAAGATATGCTAAGAGCACATGCTCTGTCATATACCACATCATGGGATAAATGTTTGCGTCTGAGAGTTTAGCTACAATACTTGACTATCAAGCTAGTTTGAAATGTCGCCTTTTGAAGCTTTATATGGTCGTTCATGCGAACGCCATTAAATTGGAATGAGGCGGAGAAGCGTCATGTTTTTGGACCAGACGTACTTATAGATCGAGAGGAAAAGATTGCTCGATTAGAAAAGATCAAAATTGCACAATCAAGGCAAAAGAGTTCTGCAGATAATCGACGCCGTGATTTGAGCTTTGAGCGAAGACTACGTTTATCTCAAGGTCACGCCATTAAGCGGAGTTAAAAGATTTCATCTTGAAAGGAAAACTTGCTCCAAGATATGTGGGGCCATTCAAGATTTTGAGCAAAGGAGAAGTTGCATATCGATTGGATCTGCTTTCTGGTCTTTGGCAGGGTACGATGTATTCCATGTGTCGCATGGCCCGAAGAAATGTTTACGCGTCTTGGGAAGAACAAGCACCTATCGAAGCTATTGAGCGCAAGAAGATTTAACTTACAAAGAACATCCGATAAAGATCTTGGATACCATGGATCGTGAAACCGAAACAAGTCAAACCGTTTTTGCGAGTCGATTGGAGCAATCACTTTCGAAGCGAGGCAACTTGGGAGCGAAGAAGACTTGAGGAAGGAATTTCTGAGTTATTTTCTAGCCATACCTGAATCTCGAGGTCGAGATTACATTGAGAGGAGGTTTGTAACATCCTCAAATTTGGCTATTTTGAATTTTATAATGCATTTTGAATTTTTAAAATTTACGCAATTTATTTGGATTTATTTGAATTTTGGAAATTAGTTCTTCTCTGAAATTAATTTAATAATGGAAAGTTTTAATAAAATATAAATGGAAATATTTTATTTGAGTTAGAAATGTCATAAAATATTTTACGAAATTTTTCTAGAATTTTTACGATATTTTCTTGCCTCAATTAATTCAAATGAATATTGGTATTATTTTTATTCAAAAACGATTAATATTGAATTGAGCGATGTGGTAGCCCATTCTTGTCTTGTAGCTTCGAGAAAACCCTAACGTCGCCGATTTTCCCCGTTGGATTCATGCGGACGGTCGGATGGATGCCACGTTGCCGTCTCGAGAAATGAAGCCTTGCCGCCGCCATCTTTCGGTTAAATGTCAGAAATCGCCATTACTCGCCGGTGGCGACCTGTAGCCGTTAGCTAGCTCATGGTATAAAGCACAACGTTCGCATCTGTCAAGCCCTTTCACGCGTTCAAGGATCACCATAGAGCCGAAATACTTCGCCCGTAATACAAAGCCCTTTAAATGCCGTTCACGCTGGATTCGGTGACTCTCATACCGTCGAGACAAGAATGCTTGCTTAGAGTTGGCGCATCAAAGCACCACTTCTTCCCCGGAGCTGCGTCGAACACAGGTACGAGGTCATCTTCTTCGTCTCCGTGACACCTCTTCTTGGCGCCAGCCGACCTCGCGACCAACGGCGACCGTCCGATTCACACCCAACGTCAGAGGTGAGTCCACGTGTTCGCCGTATTAGAAACCCGGCCACCGATGGCGCGTTAGATCTCGGTAGTAGAAATCGAAATAGGCGGCTAGGATTAGTGCCACGTGCCCAAGGAAGGGGCGCTGCGTGTGCGTAGGAGTTGTATACGTGTCGCGATGAGAATCGCCGCGTGTCCGCGTCTTGACGTCGTGGTGGCGTCATCGGTGGAACCCCATGTCGGACTGGCGGGGTCGATCTTGCCGGCGTCGCGATGGCGTCATCTTGGCGTCATAATTAGGGATCTTGGCGTCATAAATCCATTTTGGGAATAAATAAATCGGTTGAAAATGTTCTCGGCGCTGGCGTCATAATTCATCATCTTGACGTCATAATTCTCGGATTTTCCGTATAGAAATAAATAAAGAAATTTGGTTTATTCTTTTTGATTTATTTTAAAACTTCAAACACTTATAACTTTTTGCGTTTTAACTCCGATTTGAGTGATTCCAATTTCTAAAATTTGTAAAATCAAGATCTATATAATGGTGAATTTTATGGAATTTTTAGAGGTGATTTTGCTCTCTGTAAAATATATTTATTGTGTTTATATTGATTTTAAATAGGCGTTGATTTGCGGAGGGTTGCGAGGAATTTCGATTACAAGGTTTGACTTGAACAGGACCAGCAACTTTTGAAGGCAAGTTATGCTTTGACCATTTTGATCCTAAACTTTGAAATGTATTTTGTTTTCAAACTATGCATGCTAATTCAACTAAAAGTGGATTTAAATATTTTGGGTGAATTAGCTAGTCAACTAATTGTTAATGTCACCTTGTTAATAAAATTTGTATGCCATGATCCTTGGATAACCTAAGTGGATAATACTAGTTGGTTAATAATATTGTGCCAACACGGGAGGCTAGGCAGTGAATAGTTGTAGTCATGCTTACTCGTGAATGATATTCTTAAATACAAATGTAACCTTGACTAAATATTATTGAATGATTTTTGAATAAAGCGGAATCTTTGTTGGTAATGGTGTTGGAATTTGTAGAGACTGTGTGGTTCTACATGAAAGGCGATTACGGGCATGTGTTTGCCGATTGAATAACTTGGGGTGGAATTGATTTAGGCTGGGGCAAGTGGACCGAGGCTTCGTGCCGAGTGGGCCTTCGTGGCAATTGGGGGTTTGAGTGTTGTGAGGGTTGTGTGCCAAATGTTGAGAGAAGGATGTCTTGCCTTGGTCAATTAAGGACCTTACCTTGCAAGCCTTTGACTGAGTCTCGTACAACCACATGTATGAATGGGAAGACCTAGTTTAGTAGGATTCGATGTCTTACCTTTGATACCTCGGGGTGGCGATTACATGGGGTAGCTATGCGGGAGGAGCGATGCACATGCTACGGCTTGGTACCGATCCAGCGGTGTTAAATCGGTCCTATACTTGACTCTGAGTGAGGAAGTGATAGTGAAGGCAACACGGAGAGGTTCTTAGGTGGAGAGAAGTCTCTGAAAAGCTTTATTACAGTTAATCGCCTTTGTGGTGTCTGTTGTATCTTGTGGGTAAAGTGTACAACCTTTGAAGAGTGTTAAAGCTGTTGAATAGCAGGAGTCCACAGTCTTGGACAATGCTCAGGAATTACAGTCAAGGGTAGTGTTTGAAAATAAAATGGGGTGGTTGGTATGTGCCAAAATTGTGAAATGAAGTTGTCTAGGATTTGTGTGTCCAAAATATTGTGAAAATAAACAACTTGAGTTATTTATAATGATTATATGATTTTGATGCTTTCAATCTAAATGAGTAGTAGTTTAAAATATTGTTGCAAAAGCAAAATAACCCGATAAAGCCTTTCCTTGGTAATAAGCTATGCATGTAGTAAAATAGAAATGCATTGTGCATGACTTGTTGAGTCAGTGTGTACTCACCCTTATGGACAAACTTACGAGAAGAAGAGACTACGCATGACATATGAAGAGGAGTATGTCGAGGAGGAAAACTAGGGGCAAGCCTTCGTCGGAGCGATTGTGGAGAAGATGGACATCACGACTTTTACATTCATTCTTTGAACTTTTGTTATTTGATTATTGTAAGCCTGCGTGGTATAACTATTATAAGGAGGACCATAAGGTCGTACACTCGTTTATATAAATGTTTGAAGTACTTTATTTAATATTCATTTGTGTATGATGTGATATTACACCATGTTTAGTCTGTGTGCACTAAGCGCAATCTGGACTAGTCACGGGATACCAGAGTGTCAGGAATTGCAAATTAGGGCCACGACACCTAAGCGCCAGAGTGAAGGCGGCGGCCGCTTCACTTCTTTTGCTTCTTTTCAATTTAATTTGTCTTCCTGTGTATGCAAACATCTGGACAATATCTTAGTGTAATAGATGTTTTACTTATTTTATCTGTGCGCTTGTTTATTCTGCTTGATTGATTTTGTTTCTTTGGGTACATAGCGACAGAGCTTGAACTTGGCCAAAATGCCAAGCAAACTTTCAAGTTTAGGGCAATGCTTCGGGATCCCTTTTTAGGTCACATGCGACTGCCACAAACACAAGCATAAACCACGCAATTTACCTGAACTTAGGTAAAATGACCTCAAACTGGCGGTTCTGTAAAAGCAGAACCGCCTTAGCCTTATGTTCTTCGCCATAAGATTGTCGCGGGTTCAAATCCTTGAAACATAAATCCCGATGATCTCACAGGCAGTGCTATAGTGCGGCGTGGCAAGAAACAAGTTTAGAGAGTGTTTTAGGCGGTGATACTCGGCGGTGACAACGGGTGCTTGAGAACCAACCGACAGCGTCTGAGCCGTGTTTGAAATCTTGTGCCCAACTCACACTCGGTCACTTGCCCTCGCCAAATGCTAACATAACACTTTTCCTTTTATCATCAAGGGCCATCGGTCTTTAACTTTCATGACGATCCGCGTAACTTCGACCCATCTTAGTGCATGCACATCTGAAGTGGTCAAAAATCGGCCTGCAGTACTTATCTTGCTTATATGCATGAGCGACCAACTCTGGCCAGGCGACCCGGCCATAAGCACACTGGCGAGCAGCCCCCAAGCGTCTGGGCGACCAACCCAAGCATCTGGGTGGCCAGGAGATGCTTGAGCTTTTTCTCATGAGCCAACACTTCTCTGGGGACTGCGTGCATGTATGGCTACCAAAAGAATGAGTAGACAACGCACGGGGCATATGCAAGGTAGATCCAAATAGCATAAGTCCTGCATGGGATAGTCTGATGCGCTCTCTTTGGTTTCTAAGTCCTTGTGACCCTTTCGAATCGAACCACAGTGTGTGTTGAAGCGGCGAGCTTCGGGGAGGAGTATCGGGCCAGCGGTGCTGCCAGCGATGTGACCAATGGTGCCAGAGAGCCAACTTAGGGTGTCTGAGCAGCTTGAGCACAGCGCCTAACTGCTCCCGATCGCCCGTCTTTGTCGGACACAGACGTCGAGTGTTGCCACGGATCACCAAGGAATTAGCAAACATACGGGACCAACGACACTCATGCGGAAAATCGCCACTCAGGGCACAGAAAGAGACAACAATGGTAAAGCAAAGGCCTTCTAGGTAACGACTTTACTAACCGCCATGATGTCACGCCGACCGGTAGGAAAGACTCACCCCAAAGTGGACCAAAGCGATCTTCAGGGCACTTACAATTCTTTCAAGGGTAGAATTTCATAACAACTCTATGTTGTAGGAATTCGCCATTCTTCGCCATCCTCGGTTGCAACGGACCGCCGGTCGAGATCTGGAAACCACCTTAAAGGGCCCTCCCAGGGAGCGGCATGCAACCCGGCATGCGTCTAAATCTGCGCAGAAGACCGGGTCACCTTGCGAGTTCTCTCGGAGACCGGGTGGCATGGTACCGCTGAGCTTTGCTAATCTGGTAGGCGAAAGGCGGCCCGATCACGTACTTCCTCTAGGAGGTTGACCTCCTCTCACCGGAGATCTTCTTGATCTTCTTCGTTGAAACAGCCAAAGCAGCGGAGAACCAGCGGCTTATTTCGGAGGGAGGGCGGCTTCCACCCGTACACCGGGAAGAAAGTCGTCTCGCTAGTGGCCTGGGAGGAGTCTTAGTGACCCGCAACCGGTAGGGAGCTCCTTCGTCCATCGTGCGCCCGCTTGTGAAGTCGAACTCGCGCTCTCGTCTTGAGGCCCTTCAACACCGGTCGTTGCGCGCTCTGCTTGCCCATTGCTCAGGGGGTGGGCTACGGCGAAAACACACTTTGGTGCCCATTTCATCGCGAGAACTCGGGAAAGGCTGCCTTGTATGGCGGGTTCCGTTATCGATGATGATGCGGTTGGCGACTCCAGCGGGTAAAGATCCGTGCATGAACTTGGCGGCGGCGGTGCGTGATGGCGGCGTCGCCGGCTTCAACCCACTTGGTGAACTTGTCGATGGCGGCGAAGAGATGGGTGAAGCCCTGTATGGCCCGTGAGAGCGGACCCGGGATATCGGCCCCGGACGCAAGCGGCCAAAGGCGGGATGGTTTCTTGACAGGCTGGTCGGTGGATCTGCTGGCGAAGAATTGACAAGCCGCATTTCCTCACCGACTTGTAAGCATCACGGAGGCGATAGGCCAATAAAATCCCTAAGCGGCTTTGCCGAGCTAGCGTTAATGGGACATATGGTTCCCTTTGCGCCTCCATGGATATCGAGAAGCGGTGCTCCCTCTTCCAGTGATGCACTTGATGGGAACTCCGTTTGACTCTGGCGGTATAGGTCCCCACCTACAGTATAGCACTTGGCCTTGCATGCAATCTTCTTAGGTGAGGCATCATCGTGGGGATCACTTGGTCACGCGGGAAGGCTAGAATCGGATCCATCCTTGACCTTCACCAAGCGTGGCGAACACTCGGTGCTCGCCCGGGTACTCTCTTGGTAGAGCATTTCACAGTGCCACATCGGCGGCACCGTCATCTTCCCTCCCAAACCCGGGGGCTGGGGCGGACGTGCTGCCTTCCTTCCCTGAATTGGAGGCCGTGGCAGCAGCGTCGCCCTCCCCGCCTGAGCCGGAGGCCGCGACGACCATACTATCGTCCCCGCTTGAGTGAGGCGGCGGCAACCACCATCGTTCCCACAGGCGGGAGGCTGCGATGGGCCGATCGCGATAGTCTTTCTTTGAAGACCCCAACCAGAACAGAGGCCCTTGAGGACGCAAGCTGTGAAAGCCCATCTGCAAGGTGGTTATCGCGTCGGGGATATGAACATACCCCAATCCTTCAAAGTGGCGCTCCATTTTTGGACCTCACTTGAATCTGCCGCCATGGTGGGATCGAACATTGGAACTCATTCGCGCTGGTTGATGACTAGCGAGTCACCCTTGACTTGGAGACTCCGGATGCCTAGGGTTGAAGCGATCTGTGACCACCCGACAAGCCTTCATATTCAGCTATGTTGTTTGTGGCCTTGAAGTCGAGGGCGACACATCTTTGGAGGATGTCACCGGTCGGAGAAACGAGACAACCTTGACCCCGCGCCTTCGGTCTGAATGAGCCATCAAGAATAGAGTCAGGGGAGAAGGCGCGGCGCTTCTTCATCTTCGAGTGGCGGGAGTCCACTCGTGACAGCTCTGCCAACCGGCTCTTGATGGTTGTCTGCGGTCTGAATTTGATGTTGAACCCCAGCTCCACAGACCATTTAGCCTTCGGCCTTTTGCTTCACGGTTGTGGAGGATTTCTCATGAAGGATAGGTCGTGACCACGGTGATTTCGCCCTTGGAAATAATGCCGTAGCTTCTGAGCGCTACCAAGGCGCATACAACATTTTACGAGCTTGCGGTCTGGCGTTTCTACTTCATGCAACACTTTCTTGATGTAGTAGGCCAGCTTCTGGGCGCCTTCCTCTCATAACCAATATTGTGCTCACCACCTCGGGAGTGGCGGCAATGTCTGAGAACAGCGGCTGCATACTGTCTTTGAGAAACCAAAGGGGGGAAGGTGAATATTGCTTCAAATCTTCAAAGCGCTTTACGGGCTTCTTGGTCCACTCGAAGTTGTTAGTCTTCTTCAACGGCTTGAACAAAGGCAAGCTTCTTTCTCTAAGCAGAGCAATGAAGCGCCCGGGGAGGCGAGGCGGCCGGTCGAACCTTGGACACCTTAAGTCGTCTTGGCGGCTTCATGTGCTTGATGGCGCTATCTTATGCGGATTGGCTTCAATACTTGATTGGGACACTAGGAAACCCAATGACTTCTTGGGAGGAACTGCAAGAATACACATTTTTCTGGGTTGAGCTTGAGGCAATTCTTCTGGAGGTTGGCAAAGATTTCCTCCAGGTCTTAGATTATTTCATCGCTCTTTTTAATCTTCACAACTAAGTCATCAACGTAAACTTCAAGATTTCGCCCTATTTGGGGGCGGAAAGTGATGTGCATGGCACGTTGATAAGTGGAACCAGCATTCTTTAAACCAAAAGCCATTCTAACATAACAAAAAACACCCGTAGAGGTTACAAAAGTAGTCTTCTCTTCATCTTCCAACGCCATGCTAATCTGGTGGTACAGATGCGCTTCGAGAAAGCAATGACTCACACCCGTGAGTGGAGTCAACAATGAGATCGACTCGCGGCGGTAGAATCCTTCAGGCGGGCCTTGTTGAGGTCGGTGAAATCGACACACATCGCCATCTCGTTGGACTTCTTGGCGAGCAGAGGTTGGCAAGCCACTCGGGATGAGAGACTTCGCGATTATCCTGCGCTCAACAGCTTCTCTACCTCCTCCCGAATGGCATCTTGCCACTCTGGTGCCTGCCTCCGGACCTTCTGGGATAAGGCGTACTCAGGGAACATTGCCATCGGTGTGATCACCTCCACAGGGACCCAGATCATGTCGGACGGTTGCGGCGAACACGTCGGCGTTGGTGGAGGAAGGGTGGCGCGTCTTCTATTTGGCGAGGTTGGCGCCAATATTTGTGATCTTCGGACTTGCCCTCGCTCAGGCGACCACCTTAACCTCACCCGTGAGCAGCGAGGCGGTGGTCGGGCTGAGGGCTCCCGAGCCGCAGAGTCGGCATGCCCGGCAGCAGTGTGCCGGCAGTCAGCGCATACTTGTGGCGGCGCAAGGCCTCGGACTTATCCACCGGATCGCAATGGGGCCATGCGGACTGACATCTTCACCACCATGTAAGCGTGGTGGGTGCCGCCATGAACTTGCGCCGGTCGGTAGAGTAAGGCATTGTATGGGAGGTCGAAATCGGCGACCTCAAGTCCACCATCTCGATGCAGTAGTTGTCTTTCTCCCGAAGGTGGCGGGAGGCACACGACCTAGGGCATCAAACCCGACCTCTGGGGCTACCCAGAAGAAGGCGAGGCCGGGTGCGAGATCTGCTGCGGGATCTGGAGGCGCTAGGAATCTAGAAAGAGACGAGAGGTTGATGGAACTCCCTCAGATCCACCGGCCTGGCCCCGTAGTACATTGAATGGTGGCGACACCTGGCAGGGAGATGCCCGGGCGATGGCGCCCTCGGGGTGGTCGGCTTTGGCCGAAAGTGATCGTCTACTCAGGCTATTTGACATCAGACCCGCCCCGAGCTCGGCAAGTGGCTACACTTCCCTCTTCGGTAGTTTATAGGCGTTGGAGAAAAGGTGGACGAACCACCATGGATGTAAACCCGCAGCGTGATCCGCTTCTTTGGAAGGCGGTAGGCGGAATCTTCGTCTTAATTGCGTCGTTAGGCGGCGTTCGCTTGAGTCGCTTCTCCACCATTTTGTTCACGACCGGCGGTAATCCGGTCATGAGTGTTGGTCCGGTGGATCGGGCAATAGAGCTCGCCCTCTTTTTGTTCGCGGCGGTCGTTCCCACAACCGCGGCGGTCATCGCGCCGATCACGGCGATCCTCACGCCGGTCACGGCGGTTGTCGCGCGGTCCCGGCGATTGCGCTTCCACGGCGCGGGGTCCTCGTCGTCGCGTTCGGCGGCCAAGACCCGCCTGGTCTCTCCTGCCTCACGCTTCCGCGCCTTCTTGCCCGCATGGCTGGAACCCTTCGAGGTTCGGCCGTCCTGCCTCGGCCATCCTTGGGGCGACGGCAAGCTTGCCTCGCGGCCGCGCACACTTGTGTGCAAGGGAGAAAGCTTCGAGGTGGTATCGATGGTACGGGTGGCCATCTTCTCCTTCATTTCACGGTCTCGAGCGCCTCTTGAAAACAATGGCGACCAATTGTTAGAAATGTGGGGAATTGTGTTGCGGCGATGGCAAAACCGCCGGATAAAATCGCGCGGCGCTCCCCTTCTCTGCTCGAGCATGGAGGTTATCTTCCGCATGGGCTGCGCAAAAAGCCTTGAAAGTTGGCGATGAAGAGCGCACAACTCCCCACGAGTGCCGATCCTCGAGGAGATTTATGACCAAGCGGGCGGAGCCGTCAAGCCGTTGGGAGGTAGTTAGCCATGATCTTTTCGAACCCCATTTACTTTCGCACCAAGTGGTATAAATCTGCGAGAACTCCTCGGGTTGGTGGTGCAGTCATATTTCTCTATGGACGTCGGGCGAACACAGCCAGACCCACGCCACTTAGCGCGGCCGTCGGGAAAGGCGACACCGATGCCATAAAGGAGCCGGCCGCTCATGGGAGGCCGGTCGAAGACCGTCCCCGGGGCGTGGGGCACAACTTTCTATAGAATCGGAGGTGAACCTCCTCTGGGTCGAAGTGAGAGCCACGAGAGGACTCTCACGTTAGAGACTACACCTTCCCGCGACAATGCTCCGGCGGGTGGCGCGGCGGCCACGGAGATCATCGCTCTGGCCGTGGCTTTCATTCAAGTCTGACCAAGAAGGTCCCATGGTCCCTGCGGGCGGGACCCGGCTGTAGCGCCTTTCCGACTCGGCCCGCCTAGCGAGCTTTTTCGTTGGGGCGGCTAGGCGCTGAGTATGCTCGGCCGCGCCCGAGCAATGGTGTACCAGCGGCACCCGGCCGGTCGGGAGCCCTACCGGAGTTGGGCCGTGTCCTGAGCCGTGATGCTCATGACCACGGAGTGGCGGGAGTCTCTGCGAGTTCCACCGGTGGTCAAAACAAAGCGAACCGCATGCGAGTTACAGGCGGTGGTGCCTCCATAGCGGCCGGCGTCGCCTGAGATGCTCGCCGCTTCAAAAGAACAATTGCCACTCTGTGAAGGCGGGGTGAGGCGATCCTTGCCGGTGAGGCTGGGAGCAGCATACTGGCGCGCTTCGCCCGCGCTCCTTGATCTTGAAACCGCCATCTCGGATGCAGAACTGCTTGAATCACGAACACCGAGGTCGTGAGAGTTAGCGGGAGAACCAACGATAGCCCCTACAGCGGCGCCCTGTCGGCGTATTCACCGGACGGGCCGAGTCTCTGACCGAGTTTGGTTCGATGGGAGGCGTCTTCGCGGTGGCAAACCCTAACAGTGAAAACCCTAAGGACTCCGTACAAAGGACATGAGTCTATGAACTAGGATGACACCACGAGGTTTTACCGGTTCATGCCCCTAACCTCGGGTAATAGCCTTACTTTCTGCTAGATTTCTTATAGAGTGTTTGAAGCTATTCTGAGCTCTCGGGGTTACAAGTTCTTCCTCTAGCTCTCTCACGGATGAACTCTTGATTGTCGCCCTTTCCCGTGCACAGTGCCCTTATATAGCCAGGCTAATGGGGGTAGGTAAAGGGGGTCATCATCTTGATCTTCATACATTTATTACTCCTTCTGTCTTTGTCCCATTCTGACCTCATTAAATCCGGCGCCATGGCTTTGACCACTTGAGGATGGGACCCTTTGAGGCGGAGTAGGCGGCAGGCGTCGAGCATTGGTCTTGCGGTGAAATTCCTCACAATCAATGGATCGGCGCAGCAGCGTGCCTCTGCGCGATACGATGAGTGAAGGAGACTTCGAGGTGAAGCCACCGCGCCACCTTTTGCCTTCGTTGGAGGCGGCAGGCGACCTCGCCCGCTGCTCGCCCGACGCCACGTGGGCCGACACTGGCCGGCGGGCGTGCTTCGCCACCGCTTTCTTGCCGAACGCCCGTGAAATTTGGCGCCTTGTGGTGGCAGGGCGTCTCGCCCCCGCTCGCCGACGCCCAGTGGATCGGCACTGGCCGGGCGGGCGTGCTTTCGCCGCTTCACTTAGAAGCCGCCCACGTGGGCTAAGCGGAGGGTGGCGAGGACCAACGCCACGGACAGGCACTGGGCCCGCGCCCTCACCGACCCGGGGTTCGGTTCATGGGCCTGAGTCCACCATTTTCTGGGCCGTATCTAGCTGGCTATTGGGTCCGATTGATCGGTTTGGTTGATTGATTAACTACTAACTGGCTTAGGATGGGCTGGACCCAGAAGCTATCTGGCTATGGGCTTTGTTCTAGTGAGGCCCATTCGCTGATACCTTGGTCTTCTTCCTGTTCTTTTCGGTCGTTCGAACGGTGCGTTGCACATATACTTGCACGTATATACCATCCATCCATCGTCTGACCGAGATCACGTGAAGCAAGCGGACAATCGGCCTCGATAAATTGAATGCATCTTGTCGTGGATCCATCCACCGCGCAGGCAGGAGCAATGGCGATGGCGCCCTCCAGATCTGCTGCTGCTTGTTTCTGTTCCCTCCTCCTCCTCTCCTCCGTCGACGGCCGCACCCCAACGTCGTCGGCACCGCTCATACCAATCGAATTAGCTGCAGCTCAGCAGCACCACCGTAGCAGGGTCCCCTCCCTGCTGCAGTCCACCTGCAACTCCACCACCTACTATGATCTCTGCGTCGCCGCCCTCGCTGCCGACCCGTCCAGCTCCACCGCCGACGTCCGCGGCCTCTGCGCCATCGCCGTCTCCGCAGCCGCCGCCAACGCCTCCGCCACAGCCTCCGCGCTCCTCGCCAACGCCACTGCTGCTGCGGTGGCCAGCGCTTCAAACCAGCAGGGCCAGCAGGCTAACCTCCTCCTCCGCACCTGCGCCTCCAAGTACGGCGACGCCCGGGAGGCGCTCCTCGCGGCGCGGGACTCCATCGCCGAGGAGGCCTACGACTACGCCTTGGTGCACGTGAGCGCGGCGGCCGAGTACCCGGCGGTGTGTAGGGCGCTGTTCCGGAGGCAGAGGCAGGTGGCGTACCCGGCGGAGCTGGCGAGGAGGGAGGAGGGGCTGGAACACCTCTGCACCATCGCCCTCGACATCATCTCACTCCTCGATCGGCTGGCTCCTCCCCATCATTAATTAATATGATTAGTATGAATATAGTATATGGAGTACTAGCATGCATGTACTCCGATCCGTGATTAATTCATCTATCTATCTATGTCATGTAAGCATATATTGTGCACGGCATTAATTGTATGCAAACGCAGTACGTGGCATGCGTGACCGCTGAGTATTTTCACGTATGCATGGACCATAAGGCCATTCACAGTGTATAATTTCATTTCTGGTTTTAAAGAATCTTGCATCGAACTTTTATCTGCAAGGTAGCAGGTGTATCTCAAGTTTCATCTAGATAAAACTCTCTCACCTCTATGAAACTCTTTTCTATCTCTCTCTTTATAATTACCTTGTATCGTCATCAAACATGTGATGATGTGTCATATTATTTAATGAGAATGAAACTTCGATTAAACTGGGAATAGCCTTAGTAAAACTGACCACGCGGTTTGGTAAGTAGCACAAGCAGCAATAGCCAAATAATAGTAATCATATCCCGTTGACCACGCGGTTTGGTAAGTAGCACAAGCAGCATGTTACTATTCCTTCTGGCACAAATACATAATGTTTTGAATATATATAAATTTTATTGGGCGTTATAACTATATTACAATAGATACCTATAGTCTTTTAAAGACCATGTTAGTGTTATATATTTATGATCAGAGAGAAGTACTTAGATGCTTAAGATGACTGGACGTACGTACGTAGTACTAGGGCTGGGCGTTCGGTTAAACCGAAAATTTCGGTTTCGGTTTTCGGTTTTTTAGAAAATTCGGTTATTCTAAAAATGAAACCGAAGTTTGTTTGGAAATTTCAAAAACCGACATTTCGGTTAACCGATAATTCGGTTTCGGTTTTAACTGAATTAACCAGAGTTTGATTGTCAGGAATCACCACAAAGAACAAATTGTCTGACAGAAAGGAAAAATACGCACATCACATCAAATATTTCAGCCTAGTTCACAAACTCACGAAACCGTATGATCACGGGTAATGAACAGTACAAGAACATTACATAAAAGTAGTGCATATAGATAGCAGACCCACTAGCAAAGTAGGAAGCGGATTAACATATGCATTACTAGCGCCTAGCGCCCAACAGACCATGTAACCAGTAGTCCAGTATGGCTGGGGCTCAACAAGGCAACAACGATCAGGGTTGAGAACTTGCAACCTGATAACTGATAAATTGTTCTTGTACACACTACACAACTTGCAACCTGATAGCCTAGTTCACAACCGATATGCAACCTGATAGACCTCCATGCAACATATTCCGGTTAGTTCGGTTAACCGAGGTGTAAAACCGAATCGACAACCAAACAATTCGGTTTCGGTTTTTTTGATTTCAGTTTCGGTTTTTTGGGTTTTGGTTTTGATTTTCGGTTTATTTGCCCAGCCCTACGTAGTACCACACTACCACATAGTGAGGTCAGTGGTGGCCGCACAAGAGACAATGAAGAAGAAGCTGGCGAGCAATGAAAAAGGCTGGTCACGGACTGTTGTCTTTGTTGGAAGCCCTTTTTTTTAGAGAGAGACAGGGGTCGGAAATGGAACCCCTTATTAATTTCCATGCATCCATCGTGGGCCTGCCTTGTCTCTATTGTTTGGAATGGAACCCAGAGATATATAATGGTACGATGTCGACTCTCTGAATATTTTGCTATCTGTTTATAAAGAGATAAACATATAAACACCATAAAATATGAATGTATAAATTATTGTCTATAAAAAACACATTTTCATGTCATAATTAAAAGATTGTGGATCGGATCTCGGAAAGACAACCTTAAAATATTATCTATTATAAAAATTGTTTTTAATTTTGTCTTTAAATGATTTAGAGAAGTATATAAGCAATAACGTTTCTACTATTGTGCATTACGGGTGAAAATGAATTCAATATATATTACTTTATATATGTTTGCATTATCCGTATATCTTTATCCATTTCTGATACGAATCCGTCCCATATCCGTATCTCGAATAACCCTCATCCGTATCTATATCCGACTAGCCTGTATCTGGTTCGAATCTGAGGAAAAAATATGGATTATGATACGAAAAGAGTAATATCCGCCTATATCCAACTCGTTTTCACCCCTATTGTATATACTCTTATTAATTTTCATGCATAGGCCTGCCTTGTCTCTGTATGAATTAATGTTCACTATATAAAGGGAATAACTAATGTTCACTGTATGAACTGTTAATCTCCCTGTTTCGTTGAAAGTATTAGAAACAAGTATATTAATTCATGGCTTACGCGTTCCAACCGCACTTGGCATATCTCAATCCACTGACGTTTACCTGGAGTGCTTACATTGACTTACAACATTTGCCCCATTGCCAGGCTTCATCGACGACCAACATAAGCGTAGAATTCAAACCAATGCTAAATTATGGACAGTTAACAAATGTGCATGTAGCAGGACCTCATCCAATTATAGATTCTGATAAGTAATAACTAAGTACCAGATCATGACATAATAGACAAAAAAACACAAAGAATTTACAACCATGCCAGCATGAGAAAGAGCAGCTTTCATTTACAAAAACTGTTACTTATAACATTAAGTACTGTCAGGATTACATTACCACATCCAAACAAGACTCAACTATGAGAAAAGGAAAGTCAACTTCTCCTGAATCGCACCCCTGTTTCCTTTAAGCTGAACCCATACAACTACCTATATATATGCCACATATATTTTCTGAACTCATGTTCCAACTTGAAGTTTGTCTGACTTTCTCCAAGTTATAAGCGTACACTACCCATCGACCATTCAATCAGTCAGTGGTGTCCTAGTATGTATGTAGGAATGGCTAACCTGGGGAACGACAATAGCAAGAATTAGGACTCCAGTAGCCAAACTTGCAGGTGGGTACTAATTAACATTTTTCAGCCATTATGAACCACACAAGTATGCTGTAAAAATAAAGAATCAGAAACACAAACCTTGTCCACCTCCTGTTCCGGCAGTCAGCTCAGCAGTTACAGAAAATGGAACACTATAAGTGATATGTAACACCCACACGAAAAATGTTAGAAGTCTTCCAACACAGTTAGACATCAGCTCATTGTTTTCCAAGAAACCACATCAGCTTATCAAACAGCAAGTACAGTATGAATTCAGCAATAAATTTGCAATTGTTGAGAAGGAATCCATTGCAAATATTTCAGAACTAGAACTATGATCCATGCACAAAATAGCAAATATGATCTACAAGGAAACGAACAGACATTTAATTTAGAACTACAAAATAGTATAGCTAAAAGTCTTGATCCATATAAACATAAAATAGCAAATATGATCCATATACATAGTTACACGGGATTGTTCCCCCACTCATTCAAATGATATCTCACACCATGAAAAGGAGGCAAGAATCCAGGTTTGGCTCCATATCTGGCATCAACTAGGTAGAATTTTTCTAAATCAACGAGGCACAAGTGGGTGACATTACTATATATAATGAAATGGCATGGAGAATTATAGATGTCAATTAATTATAAAATAATTAAGTAGTTCCATTAAGCAATATCCCATTTAATTAAACAATTCAACAGTTTTGTTTAGGAATCTTCATTCAATTTATGCAGGTAACCTGAACAAAATCTTCTTCACAGGCTGGTATGGAGGTGGACATGGTTGCAAATATTATCTATTGTAAAAATTGTTTTTAGTTTTGTCTTTGAATGATTTAGAGAAGTATGTAAGCAATAAACGTTTCTACTATTGTACATTAGGGGTGAAAATGGATCAGATATCCCCCACCCGATCTGGAGTCGGATCCGATCGGGACCGGATTTAACTATCCAGTCAGATCCGGGACTAGATTTGGATACTTGAATCTAGATTTGGGATCGAATCCAGAGCATCCGATATCTGGTAAATACGGGACGGGATCTAGATATTCGGATTTTTCTTATTCGAATATACAGATTTTCTATTCGGATTTTTCCTATTTGGATATCAGTAAGACCTAGCCCCATTTTCATCATATTTTTCCTATAACAGCCTATTTATATTAACAATTAGTTGGTTCTATTGATCTTCAAGTAGCATATTCTTTCAACGACGTCTATTGAGTTTGATTGATATTGTTACTATAGTCATGTACTCATATAGTTTTAATTCAATATATATTACTCTATATATGTGTGTATTATCTATATATCTTTATCCATTTCTGACCCGAATTCGTCACATATCCATCCCGTATCCGTATCCCAAATAACCCAAATCCGTATCCGTATCCGGTTCTAAATCTGAGAAAAAGTATAGACTAGAATACGAAAAGAGCAACATCCACCCATATCCGACCACGTTTTCACACCTATTGTATATACTCTTATTAATTTTCATGCATAGGCCTGCCTTGTCTCTACTGGTTGGAATTAAGCAAACGCGCCAACCCATCCTAGGCTAGCTTTCTAAAAAGAAGAAGAATCGAGGCTTGCGCTCATCCATGGTGGATCAGCTGGGCTGGCTAAACATGGAAGAGGAAGCCCAGCCAATGTATGCTGATGTAGGCCACCTTCCTCCTCGACCATATCCTCCTCATAGTTCAAAAAACCGTCAAAATCTTGGCTGAGATTTCAGATTCTGACCAATGATGGTATCCAAAATCCCGACCGGATAACAAAATTTTAAAGAAAATAAATTGCTACAATATCTCAAAAATTTCAGCGAGATTTTGCCAAATCTCATCGAAATCTTAGGTTTTTTACTGGTTTTTTACCTTTTATGACCGTATTTGATCATGTTTGGTCCAATAACCCTTAAGAAAGTGATCTTCCATGAAAATTTGTTTTAAAACCAAAATTTTGAGACATTTTAAAATTTTGACAAAAACACTATCAGATTTTTATAAAATTTTCAAGCTTGATCATGATCTTAAAAATTTATGGTACTATAATTATAGTGTAGGAAGGATCATAAAAAAAATTCAAAATAATTTAACTTCATTTGTTATCTTTAAAAAATCAAAAACAAAATGAACATAATTGGGACAGTAACATTTTCAGAATTTTCTAAATTTTCTTGAGTGTGATCATGATCCAAAATTTTTATGAGAAATTAATAATTGCCTCAGCACCATTCTCTAAAATTTTCAACTTTTTTGTTTGCTCAATCATATCTATGTAAGCATTGAACTTCATTTGTTATATTTCAAAAATCAAAATCAGGAAGAACATAATTGGTACAATGCCTTGTAATAATTTTATAAATTCATTGGAGTGCGATCATGATTCAAAATTTTTATGAGATCTTAAGCATTTCCTTAGCACTCTTCTGTAAAATTTTCAAAAATTATAAACCTTTTTTGATTGCTAATGCAAATATATGTATTGAAAAATTCATGAAGCTCAATCATCATTTGAAAATTTTATGAGAATATTAGTGATGCATCATAACCATGCACAAAAAATTTCAAAATTTTATAACGTGGTTTGATCTATTTTTCATTCGTTTCAAACTTATCGGTCATCATTTTATCAAGATAGTAGCAATGTTTGAATTTTTAAAAATTCCTTAGATTTGATAATCATTTAAAATTTTTATGAAAACATCATTGATATGTTAGAAACCTAACATCGTTTGTGTTATTTTTTGCTCGATGCAAATTCACCAAAATCTCGGCAAATCTCTGAGATTTCGGAAATTTTGATTGAAATTTCGTTTTTTTCTGGTAGAAATAAAACCGGATTTGGTTTTGTTTTTGAATTTTATCCGAGATTTATCTGAAATTATGAGATCTCAATGAGATTTCAGATTTCAACCACCAGCGAGATTTCATCCAAAAAAATTTTGAATGCTTGAATTCCTCCTCTACGTCTCCGCCGCTACGTCTGTCGCAAGGTCAAGGGAATTACAAATCGATACAATATGTTTGCGTATTTACAAAAAATCTAGTCATACCCGGAATTTGAAAATCCGTTTACGCATACCGGAAACTCAAATTCGGCTAACCCTTAGGAAAATCAAATTCGGGTATGGGGCCCACCCATACCCGAATTTCAAATTCGACTATGCCATTACCGGATTTTCAAATTCGGGTATGGGTGGGGCCCCATACCCGAACGCCAATTTTTCGTTTGGACCGATGCAAGACGCATGGCGTATAAAAATAAAAAGGACTGTAACGACGTCAAAAATTTTGAAATTTTTATGGAGATTCCTGATAAATCAGTGATATTACCATAAAAATTTCAAATGATTTTAAGATCTGAGAATTTTTAAAATTAAAACAATACAACTGTCCTGATAAAAGCATTTGGCGACAAGTTTGAACCGAATGAAAGATGAAACAAACCACGTTAGAAAATTTTAAAATTTTGTCCATGGTTATGATGCATCACTAATGTTCCTATAAAACTTTCATATAATGATCAAGCTCTATGAATTTTTGAAGCTATGCGAATTTTTAAAATTTGTAAATCTTATCGAATATGTAGAAAAATGACGGAAAAAACTGCAGGCGGCCTCATAGCGTGGCATAACACTTCAGTGCGGCGAGATGGTCGGACGTTGGCGGCATTTTGTTACCAAAATCGGAAAAAGGCACTCAGCAGACGCAAGCAGTGATGTCGTGGCCACTTAGGGTTTTCGTAGCCCATGATGAGTAGGACATGGTCCAAAAAATAAAAAAAAAATGAAGGGCGGCCTCATAATGCGGGCTACCACTTACGTATGGGCGAGATAGGGACGTTGCCTCGGCATTTTGTTGCGAAAATCGGAAAAAGCACTTGCGCCACGAAACCATGGAAACTTTTACGGCGTCGAAAAATTTTGACACTCTTTATGGAGGTTCACGATATATCGGTGATATTACCATAAAAATTTCAAATTATTTTAAGATATGAGGAATTTTTTAAAATTCAAACAATACATATATAAGGGCACATACACCGAAAGTTCAGATGATAAAATAAGCAATAGATTAGATGATATTACAAGGGCATTACAACAGTGACGAACTACCTAACGAAAGCACTGTTCATCATGGTGGAACAAATGATCGTTCCGCCTATCTGGGTACAGCCAGAATGATGTCATACATTTTCTGCATATTACCTGACCCGTTCTAGTATTGCGACCAGTCATCGGACACCGCTCAATCCCTACTATGAAAGAACTCCATGGGGTTCCGCAGTTCTCCCAGCTGTCGCCGATTGGGTGGCCTATGCCGTACGTCTCGGGTGTATAAGACTTAAATTTTGGTTGTTGTTTATGTGGATTTCTGCCCTCCCATATGGGCATGTCATCTCGATTCATGGCGTCCCCTATGTTAATACCACGGGTTCGCGGATGGTCTGCGAACGAGTCAAGGATTTGATGCGTGTTGCGGACCTCGGCCATTGCTTCCCTTGTCCCTTCTTCGAGAAGAGAACCCTCCTGCACCTCTCTTTGTGTTGGCCGTTGGCGGAGACATGCCGCCTTTTCTGTTGCTCGACTCCACTATATGGTGCAGGAGGTGTGTGTTGGGCTTATGCTTGGACAACCGAGCGTGCCCTGCGATCAATCTGATATGCCCGCCATTGGTGGTTGCATAACACCGTAGGCGTACTAAAGTGCGGCTTTTACAGGCGTAGTGGCACCACGGAGAGGTTGCTCCCCGGTTATCCCATGCGAGTTGCACGAGATGTGGGTGGTGCGTCTCGGGTCCACCGGTTGAAGTACAAAGACCGTTCATCCTCGGCCAAGGGCACCAGGTAGAATCTCCGGTCCGCTAGATCACCTTGGCGGTATCAACCATTGCCTCCGAGGCCATGTACGCATAAGCGTCGGGGCTTTGGGTGGCCCTGGAGGAGGTTCCTCCGTTGACTTGAATGTCCTTTTGAACTCGTAATGCGATGAACTGTTTAGAACTACTAATTTGTGAGTTTAACAAGAGTATGCGCATGAAACTCACCGATTGGTTGGCCTTGCACACCGCCCTGAGCTCGCCGATCTAGAAAAGGACATATCTGGTGGCCTCTCCACGGGTGAAGTTCTCGGCGAAGCGGGGTAGGCGTCGTGGCGGTTGTTGAGAAATTAAGAGTCACGTCGTTCGGCCCGTCGATCCATTGGAAGAAGCAACACCGCCCTCGTCTTTGAGAAAAGAAAGAACGATGCATGAGATGGTAGTGTTACCTGTATTGTGTGGGCCTTGAGATGTTTACCTCGAGAGTGCGACCACAAGATGATGTGTGGTGGCCGTGTCTCCATGGGTAGATTACATCATCTTCGCCGTAGAGTTCTTGATCGCATTTGGGTCGGGCAACTCCGTGAATCGGGCGTCGGCGCAACTCCCATCCGGATATTGAGGCGGGATGACTTACGCTTCTTTGAAGAGGCGACAGAAACGACATTGTGCCCTAATTTGTGTAGATTCGGTGACGTTTATTCTTTGGTTTGGGCGTGTTGGATGTCTACCCCTCGGACTGTTTTATAGTGGTGGTGAGGGTTACTCCACACAACTACTGACTTGTCCATTTTTTGGCCTGGCATCCTCTGTGAAAAGTCGCACGACGTGTCACCCATCATCAAAATTGCCCGACACATGTCGGTGAGATTCCCTGCCACCACCATCCAAATTACTTGCATGCAGCTTTGATGATGTGTGACGGGTCATGCAGCTTTGATGATGTGTAGTGGCACGTCCCCCTCTAAACGAGGGCGTCCCGGGCCCCGCCCGATCCACCTCGGCGGCACGGTCCCACGCACGGGGCGAACCCGCAGCAACCGAGCGAGGGCGTCCCGGGCCCCGCCCGATCCACCTCGGCGAGGCACGTGTCGCCTTTACACGAGGGCGTGGCGGGCCCCCGCAGAAGCATGAGCGAGGGCGTCCCGGGGCCCCGCCCGATCCACCTCGGCAGACGCGTGTCGCCCTTTACGAGGACTTGTCACTTTCTAAGAAAAATTGCATGACTTGTCACCCATCATCAAAAGTGCACGACCTGTCACCTTGTCGACTGAGATGGGTAGTCTTTGTGGTCGCGGTGGTCTGCAGAGTTTTGTCGAATCATTTTGAGAAAGCTGAAAGTAGCCTGCTGTCACATCGCATTGCGAAGGTTGTGGTGTGCGTCGTCTATTCGTCCACTCTGAGAAAGTGTGCAGACGAACAAGACATGGGTGATTTGACATTACTGCGAGCTACAATTAAAAATGTCGACAGCTTAAGAGAAGCTGGCATCACTGTATTACGAAGATGACAACACATGAGTGATTTTACAAGACTAGTAGATGCAATAAATTAAGAAAGACAACTTCAGAGAAAGCTGGCATCGATTTATTTCAAATTTGGCAACACAAGAGTGATTTGACATGATGGGGCAGAGAACATTTCACACATAATCAAAGCCAAATGACTACATACTGGGTGGATTGGGGCACCTCCTACGATCGTGCCCAGGTTGTTTACATAATTTGCATTTTATAAACCGTCCACCGCATCGGTAGCGTCCATGTCACCTTGCAATCTGGTGCCCTTGGCCTCCCATGTTGTGTCGTCTAGTCGCGGGATATGGTTTCGAGTTGGGCCTTCCATAATCTTGTAGTTCGCTCCGTTGTGAGCGAACTCATCTTAGGGCGCCATGTGTTCTTCAAAGCATCTTGAGTGTAGTAAAGCGAGATGAACTGTGATGCATCGTTCCCACCCATGTCGCGACATGCGGCGAGCACATGGGAGCACGGAATGTGTTGAAGCTTCGGCTTGTTGCACATGCACGTCACTTGCTCGCCCCCTAGCTGACATTGTTGTGCGGTGTCCCCGCGAGATACCCGGATGCATGTCTGCGCTTGCACATGACCTCAAATTTAATCGTCCCGTGTCATAAATCCTTGTGCGGTGGAAGTGCGCCTTCTTCCTTCTCTCGCGAGCATCTTCTCCACTCTCGGTGCGTCTGTGATGGCGCATGCCTCGGCCGCGTTACGCGATCTCGAAATAATCAGCCACGGTAGAATGTGAGCTCAATGATTGAACACAACGGAAGAGCGCCGCACACCCTTGAGACGTTGTTGAACGCCTCGCTATGTTCGTTGTCATCACGTTGTACCTATGATGGTGTCTCCG
Source organism: Guadua angustifolia (assembly GCA_036346375.1). Taxonomy (NCBI): domain Eukaryota; kingdom Viridiplantae; phylum Streptophyta; class Magnoliopsida; order Poales; family Poaceae; genus Guadua; species Guadua angustifolia. The sequence goes on along the minus strand of CM070507.1, from coordinate 22,372 downwards.
ACCTTGTATGGAAATGAATACAAGAAGGTGAGATGATTTGCGTTAAGTTATGGTTCGTCCATACCTCGCTCCGTTAGGTGTCGTGGAGTAGCGCCCACCGCTCATTGGTTTCCCGCGATCCTTTGGTGAAGGTGGGCGAGTCAGAAACCACGGTGCGGCCTCCCACCATTTCTTGACGGAGTTCTTGCTCCCAGGATTGGTCGTCCTCCATCATCTTCGTGTGGTCTCGTGTAGCTGCGTCCATATCGCGTTGAACTTGTGTGTTTGGTTCTGCAGCACATAGCTTTGAATCTCTTGACGGGGCCTTGTTCTTGTACCTTGTGCTGAGTTCGCACTAAGGTGGCGCATGCACCATCTTCTCTCGACATCGGGCCGGCTAGTCTCGGAGGATGTCTTTGTCGTGCATGACATCCAACGCGTGGAGGATGCCTTTGTTCTGTCGAGACAACGATACGCGCTCTCGGTACCAAGCGACCCGGCTCTTGAGTAGAGTCGGGAACCACAACCAATCTGTCATTGTTCTCGCTCTCGGCGAGCTTAACGCATATGGGAGGATTTGGTTATTTGCATCGGCAGGCGAGTGCGGTCAAGCGGCGTCCGTGGAACTTTCCACTAAGGAATGTCCGTCACGCATATGGTGGTCTACAATACACGAAAGCGATGCATTGACCGAATGACGAGAATATCGATGAGGTACCGGTCCGCCGTGATGGACCCATCTTCTAGTATGATGGGCTCATCGCCATCGCGAACGAGTGCGGGTTCATCATGGCGATCTTCATGACAACCTAGGGGCATAGTTGAAAGACTCCTCGAATCCCGAACAACATCTTCAATGCCTTACGCCCGCTCTCCATGCCGTATAGTGCGTGATGACCATCCAGTTCTAGTCTGGACCTCCTCGATAATTTTACGAAGTCATCCCTATGTCCATTCAACAATGGTCACGAGGTGAGCTATGAACCTCGCGCCCACAAGTCGGTTCATGTTCCTTATGGACTCCTCCGGTACGCGTATGAGGCCTATTTCTACTTATGACAAAGTAGTCCTCGTGCTTGGAGTGCGTGAACCCGTACATAGAAGGGACAATCAGGAACCGTGCACCTCACCTCATACGAGGAGGGCTCCGGCCAGGAGGCGAGTGTGCTCCCGTCTTGTCGTGACGGCATAATTGCTAAGAAAGTGAATGGCCTCCGCCTTGTTACGGAAACGTTGGCCAGTTTGGACATCGTTCTAGGAGTACCCCAATGCGGATATGTTACTGTAATCCGTGAGGTACAATCCAACCGACAAATGTACTGAAGTATTGTATAGCCGGTGTTGGGTCATCATTGTCGCCGCTTCTTCATCCCCGCTTCGCCGTCTTCATCATCCATGCATTCCCCATCCACCTCCGCCGCCTCAGCTTCTTCTTCGCCTCCCCCCGATGCCCCCTCCTCTACAATTGATGGTTCGGGTGGTGCATGTGATATGTCATGTTCTACTGCTCGGGAGGTAGAGGCCACCTCTCCGGGCTCGTCTTGGTGGCAATATCTCCACGTATACTCCTACCTCAAAATTCTCTTCACGCCGCTTGATGCATACAAAGCCCACGCTTTCATTAAAATGTAACGGAAGAGCGTGTACACAACCATCGAGTGTTGGGGACAAACCGTGGGCCGAACCCCATCGAAGCGAACTCTGCGTCTCAAGGTTCACCTTGATGAAAGCGATGACATGTGATTTGAGCCGCGAGTTCATTCGGGTGGCTATTGTGCTATCTACGTGTGAAGCGATTATCAACGCTCACGACTCTCCGTGCAAAACTACGGGCCGTTCTCCGAAATAAATTTTAACAGGCATGTCCATCTGTACCAAATATCGCACTATTAATGTACTAAATACCCTAATAACACAAAAATAATACACACTCATGACGATTTCTAACTAACCTTCTCAAAGCATGCAGAAGTTCAATAAAAGCTGGAGCAATGTGCCAATAAATCTTCCTGAAGATTACCTGCAATATGAGAATCCCGAATGAAATAAAAAAAATTTTGAACTTTGTGAAAATTTCAACAAGCTATGAGTACCAACACACTAATATCTCGTCTCCGGTCTCTCTGTTTGCCTTGCCTTGCCAACACGCTCTCTGCTGTTGTGAACGTTACAATGCCATCGCAAAGGATTTATAGCAAGGGAAAGGAAGGACACAGCTCATAGGAATCCGTTCGATCGGTGCTTTTCGGTAGCGATGATCGCAGTGAGATTCCGCCACCACCATCAAATTACTTGCATGCGACTGTCGCCTGACCTTTGCTTAAAGCGTGAAATTTGGGTATGGGGACATAACAGTCATGCGGCTTTGATGATGTGTAGTGGCGGTCGTCTGACTTTTGATGTGGGTGACCGGTCGTGCGGGTTTGATGATGGGTGACAAGTCATCCGGCTTTCATGATGTGTAGTGGCGGTCGTGCGGCTTTGATGATAGGTGATTGGTCGAATCATGGTAGCAGGCACTTAAGTCGCATCTAAGTGATTTTGTGACATAGAATGGGGGCTTGGCCACGTCCCGTGTAAAGGGGACCGTGCCCGTCGAGGTGGATCGGCGGGGCACGGGGCGTCCTCGTTCGTCTTGCCGGGGCCTTGCCCGTCCGGGTGAAGGGGACCGTGTCGTCGGAGGTGGATCGGGGGGCACGGGGCGTCCTCGTTCGTCTTGCTAGGGGCCTTGCCCGTCCGGGTAAAGGGGACACGTGTCGTCGGAGGTGGATCGGGCGGGGGCACGGGGCGTCCTCGTTCGTGCTACGGGGGCCTTGCCCGTCCGGGTAAGGGGACACGTGCTCGTCGGAGGTGGATCGGGCGGGGGCCGGGGCGTGGCAAGGCACCACGCCGCTCGGTGAGATGACAACACGCGCATCCGCTTTTGGTGAAAAGCGGGAAGGATTATTGCATTTATAAATCTTGACAAATGACCACCGTGTTGATTTGGACCACCGGTAGTGGTTATCTCGAGTCAAAAGTCGATAATACCTAACTTTGGTACATCATACGCTCTCGTGATGTGTTTCATCTGTACCTATATACTACATCGACTACTAGCTTTGTCACACACCTATTACCTTTATCGGTGAGGCGACACCACTCGCACCACGCATTTGCTCGGTGAGGCGACAACCTGCCGCACCCGCTTTTCAAACTGAAACGACAACACGCGCATCCCGCTTTTCGGTGAAAGCGACAACCGCGCATCCGCTTTTAGACTCAAACCATGCTAGGGTGGAGGCCGAGTCCATGACTCATTTGGGTTTGCAAGACAATGAGGGTTATGTTAGAGATTGCTCTGTGGTTCGAACACAGCTAGGATGGCGCTTGAGAACCCATCGATCGGATCTCTTCCGAGTTGCGGAACCGATCATGCGTTGAAGTTGATACTCTGTCCGGCAATGGCTCTGCGGTTTCGAACCGGATACCTATTCAGATCAATAGTCCGTCAGAGCAAATGATGTTATAGTGCGAGGTTGGTAGCCAGCCATTGTGTGCCATTTAGGTTGCATAACCATATGGAGATTGAGCACCCCAACCGGCGAGATCATTCGTACACCTCCAACAAATGTTTCCATCCCAAGACACATGCGGGATCTGTCAAGGCGTGTTCAATGAATACCCGTTCCTCGAGAAGAAACAAATACACCATTATGGACACTATTGCTCATATAGACAATATAATTCTTAACATCATTAAGTAAATCTTTATGTGTCTCAGGGATCATAATAAACCCAAATATGTAAAATCATTTAATGTTGAACTCAATTTAACAGATTTGCTTTATGATCATTAATGAACCTTGTTATGGCTATTAACAAAATAATAGTATAATGGCTCAAAAATGATAAATTAATTCATATTAGGTTCCTAAAAGCAGTAAGGACCCATGTGTGTAAAAATATGCAAAGTAAGATTTAATTTGCATGTTCTTAATGAAAGGAAATATTAATTTTGGCAATGAATAAATAGGTAATCTATTGCAATTAAAGTTAAAATAATGCCAAACCAACCATAAAACACTCCATGGGTTATTCCTCGCTAATACTTGGAAAATGAATCAAAGATCATGTATGGTGTAGTTAGAAACTTAAAAGCGAAACTTGGCCGATTTAAGGTTTGCAAGTGTGGTCATTTAGTCTGTTTCAGCGATAGATAAAATAACTCATCCAAATACTAAAATCAAGTAAAATCAGTTTAGAAACGGCTGTACAAAGTTTATACTACCATGATCTGTAAAAGAATCATATTCCATTAAGGTTTGCCTATTAATCTCATTAGATCAAAACCCTTAAGTGATTAACCTTTTGATTCACTTTTGGCCGATTCCGAATAACGTTAACTTTACAATATCACTTAAGTCTTTTCAACAATGAATATAATGTATCAGCCAAAGCCTAAAATTTATAGAAATAGCTTAGGATTGTTATACAAAGTATAAATCATGGTGTTATGAAGAAATAACCAAAATTCATCATGTTTTGCATATTAATCCTAATAGCTAAATAACCCTAAGTAATCACATTGCTTTAGGCCTTAATGCAAATGATGTTATCTTTAGGTAATAATGAAGGAATCCGTAGTTAAGTTATTTTTATCACCAGAACCTTCTCAAATGTCTGAATGATCTGCTTTGGTTGGAAACATTAATCTCCATATGGTTATGCAACCCAAATGGCACACAATGGCGTGGCTACCAAACGCACCATAACATCATTTGCTCGGACGGGACTATTGATCGAATAGGTATCTGGTTCGAAACCGCAGAGCCATTCTTGGGACAGAGTATCAACTTCAACGCGATCTGGTTCCGCAACTCGGAAGAGATCCAATCGATGGGTTCTCAAGCGCCATCCTAGCGAGTTCGGAACCACAGGAGCAATCTCTCTAACATAACCCTCATTGTCTTGCAAACCCAAATGAGTCATGGACTCCCAGCCTCCACCCTAGCATGGTTTGAGTCTGAAAAGCGGGATGCAGCGTGTTGTCGTTTCAGTCTGAAAAGCGGGATGCAGCGTGTTGTCGTTTCAGTTTGAAAAGCGGGGTGCAGCGTGTTGTCGTCTCGGCCGGCGGCGTGGTGCGAGTGGTGTCGTCTCAGTCTGATAAAGGTAATAGGTGTGTGACAAAGCTAGTAGCTGATGTAGTATATAGGTACAGATGAAACACATCACAGAGCAGATGATGTACCAAAGTTAGGTATTACTGACTTTTGGACTCCAGATAACCACTAGGTGGTCCAAATCAAATCGGTGGTCATTTGTCGGCATTTATAAATCTGATCAATCCTTCTGCCTTTTCTTTTGTGGCATGTGTTATAATCTCAGCTTTAATAGATTTGTTGATTATATGATTCACTGCCATGTCGATGCTTATGCGCTTATTCATGTAGATCTAGATGTCGGTGACTCTGAAAGGCCGATCTCAAAAAGATAAACACATGAAAGATTTTGAAGGCATGGAGGAAGACTTGCAAACGCAACCAAAAAAGCAGATGCAATTAGAAGATAGAGAGGCAAAAATACGCAAGCAAAAGGTTTCATTTTTTATGTTTATTCACATAATTAGATTTAATTAGTGTCCGATTGTTTATGATAATGCTTACCAATCTAGTTTTTTTCACGATCTCGCTTATCTATCCGCTTGTTTACGATAGTGCCTATCTTTTAATTGTCATAATTCGAGGAAGGGATTAGTGACGCGATGAAGTCCCAAAAGAAGAGGAGAGAAGAAACACAAAGGCGTGTTGGTATGATACTTTTTCTGCTACATTGCATGTAGTTATGTTCTTACTTCAATTTGCGAAATATACTTCTTACAAGGGATTGCACAAAGCTCCTTGCATTTCCCATCTTATGACATAGTACACAGTGGGTTTTGCAAAGTTCTTCGTTGCTCAACGCGTGCCAATTCACGAGACAAAGCAAGACAGAGCGGTCACTTTTGCTGTTTTTCTTCTCGTCTTGGCGCGAATCGAATCGATTCTCTTCGACCGACCCCACAGCGTCGCGGCACCTAGCGAACGCAGCGCCGCGAGGCGTTGCGGCCGGACGTCGGCGGCCACCACGAAATCTCGGCGCGCAAACACCGGCGGACGTCGAGCGAGCGGCATGGCGTTTTTCCACGCGTCGATTTTTCATTCGGACCCGGCTATCCTCTGCGCGTGCAAAGACCCCCATCCACCTCGGCGGGCACATGTCCCCTTTACGAGGGCGTGCCCAGCCCCGCAGCCGAACGAGGGCGACCCGGCCCCCGCCCGATCCACCTATGGCGGGCACGTGTCCCCTTCACGGGGGCGTGGCAAGGCCCGGCGGCCGACGACGAGGCGTCCCGCGCCGCCGCCACGGCCCAAGGCGGCAGCGTCGCTCGCCACTTTCGCCGGGCGCCCGTGGCGGCACCTGCCCGACGGGCGTGCTTCGCCCGCTGCCAGCGACCCGTGGTGGTGGTCGGCGGCGAGCGCCTCGCCCGCCCTCTTGCCGAGCCGCCACGTGGGTCGGTCGCCGGCAGCGGCGTCTCGCTCGCCACTGCTCCCCGGCGCCCGTGGGTCGGCTTTGGTGGTGGGCGTGCTTTCGCCACCATATATAGATACATCTGTACCAGCGGTTTCATATACCTTCCTTGCGCCCTTCAACTTTCACTTCTTCATCTTCTTGGTCTAAGCCTTTTGCCTTCTTCGTCTCCATGGAAGCCTCCATCCTGCCTCCACCACGGACTCATACGGTGAAGAGGATGGCCATCATCATGCCAGAAGGCACCTTCCGCTTTCCGGGGACCTCCACGCCCTTGTGCCTCCGACGCGAGATCGTCGTCCACACTGGCACTAATAGCTGCTTTGGTCCCGCCTTTCTCCAACTTCTTTCTCACCGTCCTCCATTTTTATGGGGTCCACCATCTTCACCTCACCCCCAACTCCATCGTCTTCCTTTCCATCTTCGCATACCTCTGTGAAATGTTCATGGGGTGATCTTGAATCTTCCCTCTTCCGCTACTTCTTCATCTGGCGCCTCCACAAACAACGAGGTAGTGGGGCGCTATTTCCGTCTTCGGGCGGGATGGCCTCCGCTACATTGCCTTCGGCCAGATCCAGCTGGAAGGCATGGCGCAGCCGGATCGGTGTACATCAACGGCGACAGTGAGTCGACGCTTTATGCGCAGTGCCGAGGTGCGAGAGCCTCCGAGAACTGGAACTTCGCCGGTCGAAGAGATGGCGAGCTCCTCGCCATGGCGGCCAGCGTCAATAAATCGCGGACGGATGATTAATCGGGCGGTGACCGGGACTTCATGTCGGGAGAATCATTTCGCCGTCGCCGCGTCATACGCATGGCAATATCTGGCGGCAACGACGCACGCAACGCGCGCGTGGCTCGGGCGTAAGTCTTAATTTTCCTTTAGCTTTTTCTCGCGCACATGCTTCTTTACGGGGTTTCGTACCAACCGCGGCCACCCTTTGTCTTTTGCGGTAGCGGAAACACGGAGGAGTCGATCCTCATGAGATGGGTCGCCGCGCTAATCAAGCGAGCCCCAGCGTATGATTTCGGCGGCGGCCTTGCCGCCGCCGACTTGGAGCGGGCGCCTGCGCAGTTGTCGAGTTGTTCCGCCGATGGACTCCACTGAAGCTGCCGTGTAGTGCCACCCGCCGGCCGGTGATTAGGGATCGACCACCGCCAGCGATCAGACCCACGAGCAAGCGGCCAGTGCCGGGCGCCCCGGGCTCGGACCTTAAGAGGTCGGTCACAGACCAAACTCGCCGCCCGGCCACGGCGGCATCTTCAAAGGCGGCAAGCCTGAACCGCCCCAGCCATGACTTCACCTCCGGTCTTGGCGCCTCCGCGGCGCGGCACGGTTCCTTCACCAAACACTTTCTCCCCGGCCGGTCCCAGCAGCCATGGCGCCAATATCTTCGACCATGGGAACCCGAGCCACCGCCCATCGAGGTGGCCTCACGCTCCCGATGGCGCTCTTAACGAGGTACGCCAGGCGGCTCCTCAAGCACCGGCGAGAGCGCTAACGCCTGCCGAGGCGCCGAGATGCCTCACTTGACGCCTCTGGCCGCCAGCTGATGATGGCCGAGAGGCGTCCCGGCACAGCGCTCTCGGACGCCTTGCCCTCGCGCCATTGCCCCGCCAGCGCTTGGTCGAGCTCTTTTCGAAGTTGGCGATATTCATGCCGCTACAGGCACCGTCATCGCTACCTCGCTTGAGCATGGGGCCCAGACGGCCCAGCAATTGGCGTCAGTGAGCGGCGAGTTGGAGCGGGAGCGAGAGAGAGCGGCAGCGGCTTTGGCGCAGGAGAGGGCCAACACGACCGCCATGCAGCGACGTGCGGAGAGAGCCGAAGAGCGGGCCCAGAGGGCCGAGGGCGTGAAGACTTCGGACTCGAGTCCTTCCGCCTGCGGCGCAACCTCGCCATCATGCTCAAGAAAGCCTTCCAGCGCACGAAAAGGTGCCTGGAACCCTTGGGGGTGGCGCTGAATGCGCCGCTCGAGGACTCCGCGCTGCAGTTCGCCCACGCGACCAACCAGGCCGCGGAGGCACTCCGGGGGCTGCCTGAAGCCCTTGCCCGCCCATTCTGCCAGAGAGGGGCCGGAGGTCGCGATCATGACCGCGACCTACACGCTGGCCTTGCGCCCGATCGCGGCGCCGCCGATCCCATGGCGGTGGTGACGGCCGACATCGAGGGAGCAGCGGCGGCGGAGCGCTGGTCGCGGCGCGGGCCGAACAGGCGCGTGGCCGGACTGCGCAAGTAAGCAACCGATCATGGGCGTCTCCACTCCGCTAGCCGTGGAAGGCGATGGCGATGCTCGACCGACAACGATGCGTGAAGGGCACAGCAACCTTGTTGTTCTTTTTAGTTTTATTTCCTTTTGCTAACACGCTTTCTGCGTGTACGACTACTTGGGCGTAATTCAAATGAAATGTGGATATTTCTTAGTTAATGTTACTGCAAGCTTATCTGTTTTGTATGCTCGAATTTGCGGGTTAGATCGTCAAAGCGACCAAACTTTACATAAAAGCGTTCTTGCATGATCTTACGTTCTTGCATGATCTTACGTTCTTGCATTTTAGTTCATTAAGTGTTTGCAATTTAATAGTTATAATATCGAATTCAAGATGCAAAAATTATTTAGATTAATAGAATGAATCTAAACATCAATTTGTTGTATCATGTACATGTGAATAGTATTCATTTCTTAATTAACATTGCATAAGATTTAGTTTGAATACACTAGACCTATTATGATGAGTTCTTTGCTTATATCTTCGTGCTTTTTAATAAGGTTACGGTAATACAAACATCTTAATTATAGATTTCTTCATTGTTATGGAGTCATTAACTCACATTACCAAGTTTGGCAATCATAATACTTTAGGTTATTACGCTACTTGAGATTAATATTTAAAGCATAACGAGAATAAGATTATTTGTACATATTATGGTAGTCTATACTTTGGAGGGCGTTTCTAAATTGATTTTATAAATTTTAGGGCTTAGATGATTCATTATATTTATTTACGAAAAGGCTTACGTGGTATTATTAAGTTCACGTTACGAGATCGGCGAGAATGGAGAACCAGAATGATTAACACTTAAGGGATTTTGCTCTAACGAATTTTATATGACAAGCAAATCGTAATTGAGATGTTTTTCTATGCTTTGGTTGCCCATATACGGGGTATGTTTCGGACTATTTTCCCCAAAATTTATGTTTAGTCGAGAGTTTTACAAGCCATCGAAAAGGCTTAAGTATTTGAAAGCGCACGGTTTGTGAGCGTTACTGGTTCTTGCTTTAGTAGGATTCATAAAAAGGCAATTTATAATTGACATATTATTACGAATATGGTATTATACGTACTAAACAGCTATTTTTTAACATTTACCTTCAAATTTACATTTAGACGACATACATTACATATTGTCGAAAAGGTTTAAATAATATGGTTTTAAATGCGGTTTGTGCTCACCTAAGGTATTTATGACAACAAGTTTTATATGTGAAGAAGGTTATAAATGAAATGTTTCTCCAGATTATGATAGTACATATATCATATAATTAGGGGTGTAAGCGGGTCGGTTTTTTCCGCTTATATCCGAGACGGATCCGGTCGGGGCCGGATCCGGACGGAATTTAAATATCCGATTCGGATCACGGGGCGGGATCCGGATATTTAAATCGGATCGAGATCGGATTGAATACCTAATATCCGGAAAAAGCGGGGCCAGGATCCGGATATCGGGTATTATTCCTATCCGGATATCCGGTTAGTTTAGGCAGATAAGCGATGGCTCGGAGGAGGCGACTCGGCGGCTTTTCGCCTGTTATTCTTTGTTCTTCGTTCGTTCTTCGTCGGATCGGACCTCCACCGGATCGTTTAAGCCATCTTCGTCATCACCGGCTCGCGCGCCGCCGTGTGCCACCACACCGTGACTCGTCGCCGCCGCGGCCGTCCTCGCGGCGCTTCATCTTCCGCGGCCGCGCCCGATTAGCGTCGGCTGGGCGCGTGCTCGGCGGATCGCCGCAGCGATCTCTCCGGATTAACCGTCCTCCTCCGTCGTACTGCGCTCGGCCGTTGCCGTCCCATCGCCGTCCGCCGAGCTGCTCTCCAGCCAGCGCTTCGTCGTCGCATCGCCGGTCTCCATCGTCGCCTTGCCGGTCTTCTTCGTCGCGGCGCTTCATCGGCCGCGGGTTTAGATCTCCGCTCTTGGTGTTGCTCGTGATCGGCTGCTCCATCGCGCCGGGCTTGGTGGCGGGATCCCAAAAGCCGCATCCTTCTAGATAAATCGCGAGATCCTCGCGTGCTTTCGTTCGCGCCGATCACTGCTAATTGCGTGATCTTGTGCTTGCTCGTGGATTTTCGGTAGGGCGACTAGAAGTGCTTGGTTGCTTGCTCGTGAAAAATTTGCTCGTGAGAGGCATTATACGGACTTGAAAGCAGATCTCGAGTTCTTTTGATTTTTACGGTTTGATTCAGGTTCGATTCGCCGGTGGAGCTCGGTGGCATGGCTTTGTTTGAGATATCTTGCTACTCTTGTCATGTATTTGTGTGGTTTGATTCAACATATATTACTTTATGTATGCGTGCATTATCCGTTCTGAATTATCCGTTTCGATCCGAATCAGTCATATATCGATCGAATCCGTATCCGATTATCCAGGATCCGTGTCCGGATCCGCTAGCCAGTATCGGTTCGAATCAGGGAAAAAATATGGGTTAGGATACGGGAAGAGCAATATCCGTCCGTATCCAGACCCGTTTACATCCCTACATATAATGCTAGTGAACTATCTTTCACTATTTTTCCTTTATATAAGATATTTTACGGGTTGCCAAAAAGCTTATATGACCATTTTGGCTAGTTGTTGGGCTGCGATTGAAGTCGTGAGTTCAATTGATTCAAAAGTGGTCTTAACAATTTCAAAATTTTGTAGAAATTTTTTTGTTGTGATTTTATTACAGTTTTTTAATTTTTGAGCTATGTAATAAATTGCAAAAATTTTGTAAAAATTATATTTATGCATCCTATGTGTCCTATTATTTTATAATATTATTTTCTTTAGTATGTTTTTCATATTTGCATGTGTTTCTTTAATGTATTACTTTGGGTATTTAAAAGGCCTTAATTCAAAAATCAAACCCGCCTTAAAAATCAAATCACTTTATTCATATTTCTTGGATTTTGGGATGTTCAGAGTCTTGTAAAAAAATGTCATTGTCTCCTTGGCGTAGTCCACCCCGCCTTCTAGTGAAGTCCTCTGGGGTGTATGAGTGCAGGGCATGTGTCTCCTCAGTCCCTGACTTTGTGATGGCCGTACCTCCCGTGCCTCGGGTTGGTAGAAATGCTTTCGTCTTGTGGAAGGAGGCCGGTTGGAATGTGTCTTGTCCTCACTTCGCATGGATCTGGTTGTACCATGCACTTGCATCCTCTGTCCCTAGGGAGCCCGTATAAATCGTCATTTGCTCCATGTGAGGTCCCCGCCTCGTAGGAGAGGTCCATCTTCTTTGCACACAGCCAAGTAGCCCAGTGAAGGTAGAGGCGGACATGAAGTCAAACTCAAAATCTCAACCGCTCCGGTGTTGTGTGTGACTCATATGCATCGAACGAGTGTGATAAATGGGGCACCTCGGTCGTGAGAAGGATCGGGTCTTCGTCATGGTGTCGGGCGCGGTGATACTTCAGCGGGGGGCGAACAGCGTCGCGATGAATGGCTCGGTGCATGGGGCGTGGATGCACGGCGTCGGCGTCGTGCATCGCCAAGACCGGAGGGGACGACTTCGTCGAGACCGCTGGCTTTGTGAGTTCTGGCGGGGTCCATGGGAGCATCTTCATAGGCCAAGGCGAGAGGGCGTGAAGATCCTCCAAGGCGACGGATCGCCGAGAGGACTCGGGACCCCCTAGAGCGCGAGTACCGTCTCATCGATTTCTGGTGACGAGGAGCTAGAGGTGCTGCAGTTTGGGCATAAGTTGATCCGCTTGGGAATATAGCTCCGATGCCTCTGAGTGCATGGTAGTATGGGGGTATTAGAACTTGGGTAGAAATTTACGAAAGGCATTAATACGATATTGGGAGTACCAAAATATGGACTTGTCGAGTTAGGTCCTCTGGATAGTCCATGGCTCTTTCCTCGACCTCGACCTCCCGCTCGATAAAGTGGGGCCACGCGTGCGAACGCGGTACCATCTAAGGTAGTTGTCATATTCGAGAGGGTCATATGGCCCGAGAGGATGGACAACCTCTGAAATCTCTGTCCATCCATCGTATAATATGCGGGCGTGGGCGACGGTCCGATTCACTGCGGCGCACTTCCTCAGCGCTTCTCCTATAATCGCAGGGCGTAAGATTTTGAAATTTGCATATAGGGGCAAATATTTAAAATAATTAAATGCATACCCATGAGAGTCCCCGTCATGATCTTTGAACGAGGACTAGTTCACCGCCACCGAGCGCCTCTGGATCCGTTCGAGGCGAGTAGACCTCGACCACGTTCATGTCTGAAGGAAGCCGTAGTCATCCACGAGCCGTGGTCGGCCGTGCAACAAGAAGAGATCTGGCCGTCGATCATAGCTCTTGGCTCGTTCCATGGTCCATGGATCCCGGTGACATGTTCTGCGGTCGGCAAGTCCAAGTCGGCGATAACACGCATGTAGCTCGCGTGGTCACCGGTAGACAACCATCGTAACTTGGCGTGCATCCAGCGGTGCCCCATTGTAGGGCGAGTGGCCTCGGCATGTCATCTTGTGCGACAACGGTAGTACCTCCTACGTACCTCTGGCCTAGAGATCGGAGGTACTCCCAACTCCACATCTGAAGGAGTTGCAGGCATCCAGTAATAGTGCCCCTGTAAGTATGCCGTTTGCATGCATCGCACAAACCACGGTAGGTGTCCGCTAGGACCGCAGATCCCCAGCTGTAGGCTGGGATGTCATTAAGGTTGCCGCCTAACTGACGAGCAATCCACACGATGTGCGGGAAGATGATGTCTCCGTGATGCGTCGTGAACATGACACCACCCGACCAAGTAATGCAGGTACACTTCGTAGTGGCGCCCACGGTATCTTCGTCGGCATCGGAGGGCATAGATTGTATTCTGTAATCCACCTAGCCAAGTCATGGAACACCATTTTCATACATTCGTATGGGACACCGAACACCGCATGAACTCCGGATTAAGAGAGTCCATAATATAGTGTACATTACGGACATGAAATAACGTTATGTCATGTAATACCTCTCCCCGATGTCTTGTAGAAAATCTTTGTTTCTTTGGTCGAGGAAGAACCAGCATTGCCCCACGATGGGCGGGCAGTTAGCATAGCCACATCCTTCAAAGTGATAGACATCTCACCGAAGCGGTAAGTGAAAGGTGTGTGTCTCTGGCCATCATCGGTCGAAACGAGACCGGTGAAGTGCTGTCGATGGCGAGGCATGGGCGTGGTCAAGCCTCCTGCGGTGAGCCCCATCCATGAGGAGCGCAAATGGTAGTAGACACCGCGAGCTAGTCGAATGTGGAATCGATAGTCCGGCTTTTTATCTTGTGCGTTGATCGGCTTGCAAGAGGGTCCAAGCTGAAACATTAACGACAAAGTGGTTATGCATCTTCAAAAAAGTGATGGCACGTAATTAGTAATGCGTCGGACCATAGTTCTGCGAAATTGGCCTCGCACGATGTCGGGCATCGGTAGCTCACCGAGTAGCTCGGGCGCAATGGCGCCATCACGTCTTTGCTCAAGCGAAGCGGCTCGAGAACATCACCGTGCAAAAGCAATGAGGCTACAACAACTACACACAAAATAAGTCGCTACAACAACTACACAAAAATAAGTCGCTACAACAAATAGATAAAATAATATAAGCTAATACAAGCGCAAAAAATTTGATCGGTACTAGAAGCGTCTACATATTATTCTTTGTTACTATAATTTTATGTCATGCTACTAGAACGCTTATTCTACATATTATTTTAGTACTACGATAATATCATAGTAATGTTCCTCTGATTAAAAACTACTGTGTGAAGTTGTGATGAAGACCGAAATTTCTTGATCTCTTCTCTATGAACTCTCTCTTTTCTCAACGCTCTCGTATTTAGAATGCAAGAGCTCTGTATTTAGTTGATCTCGCTCTCCGTCGTCATTTATAGAGAGGAAATGAGTCTGGCGTGTGACTGCTTCACCCGGGGCGGATTTGCGGCCGCGCGGTTCTCAAGCGTGTGTGAAGATTCTCGACAACGCAAAGGCAAAGACTCGATTTCTCTGCATGCGAGGCGTTGAATGGATCACTTTCTCCGCATGAGAGCGCATGCATGTGGGCGGACCAGTGTTTCTCCTGCAAGAACGCATGCATGCCACCAAAGCATGAGAATGTCTGGACATAGCACAAAACCCAAAGTAAAGCATGATTGCGGTAAAGCAGTTACGCAGGTTGGGAATCTGCTTTGCATCGATATCTCTGTGACGCGGGGACGGACATTGCATACCTGTGAATATTGCATCCGTGGGAACATCGGCATCTTATGGGGCGAGCGGCTTTTAGAAAAATGAGTTTCGGGTATGGGGCCCACCCATACCCGAATTTGAGTTCGATAATGGCATAGCCGGAATTTGAAATTCCGGGTATGAGGTGGGGCCCCCATACCCGGAATTTGATTTTCCGGTTAAGGGTTAGCCGGAATTTGGTTTTCCGAGTATCGTGAAGCGGATTTTCGAGGTTCGGGTAAGGCGGGTTTTTGTAAATACGCAAACATGTTGTATCGATTTGTAATTACGGACCGTAAGTTGTACTGTATTCTAAAATTTCCAGGGCCACTGGGGAACCCAGGTACTCCTGCCGCCATCTCCATCCACCAATACTACTACTACTACTAGTACCATTCCGTTCATCTTCTCGCTTACTATTCATCATCTTCTGCTTCTTCTTCGATGATGCTGATGCTGATGCTATATGCGATGCTGCTGATGACAGGCAGGTAAAGATCCACCAGCTTCTTGTCAACTCAAGGTTTAAAACACTGCAAAAGGATCGAGCGCATCTCTCTTTGTTCCGAGCTATGTCAGGTGTGTTTGCATGTCGGGGGCTCTCAATGGTAAGAAAATCAATCAAACATATGCAAGTTTACTACAAACTACAAAGGGTGCTTCACTTATCTCATGTCAGTCTGTCTGACAACAACGACGACGACGACGACGAACCTTTTCAATTCATTCTATGCAGGTTCTCAGCCAGATTCCATATTTCCGTAGATCCGGTGGACGTGACCACATTTTTGTCTTCCCAAGGTAGTAATTCTTTGGTGAAGCATTCTACATCTGGGAGTTTTATTCTGTCCCCCAGTTTTTTTTAGATAAAGGAAGTATTTTATTGATTTCAAAAAATTACATCGAAGATACAATTCCTTGAAACACCTTCCGCCTCTGCTTCACTGAAGCACACAGCCCAAAAACGGAAAAAAAAACACACACTCTAGTGACTATTAATGCGAAGACTAAACCGCCACCCATGGGCCTGGGCAAAAATCCTTGGCCAGGGACAATAGAGCGTAGCATCCACCATAATAGTTTGCAAATCCGCCCTCTGAACCTGACCCAAGCACGTAACCAATGGGAAGTAGCATAGATAACACCAAAAGGAGATGTGTTGGATTTCTTTTGGAAGACAATGTCATTCGGTTTAACCAAATAGACCAACAGATAGTTGCGGCCCTAGTAAAACAATATTTTTAATACCCTTCCAAAACCATCGACCAAGTACCAAACATATGGGAAACACGAAAGGCGAGCAATACGAAAAGCAAGATACAAAAACCCCGGACCATACGAGCAAATCGACAAGTAAAAAACAAATGCTTAATCGTCTCCGTTTAGTGACAAAAGCAACATGTTTCTTGCCTTGCCAATTACGTTTGGCGAGTTATCTTTAGTCAAAATAACTCCTCTTCTAAGATACCATAGAAACACTTTGATTTTTAATGGGCCTTTTAACTTCCATAAGCGCTTTGTTAAGATTAGGAACATCACATTTTATCAACGCCAATAATGAGACTTCGAGAATTGCCAGTTGGCACAAGCTCCAATAAATCGTCATCCACTGCGTTAGATTTAAATTGGCGATCGTGAAAACAAATCATTCCATCGCACCAACTTAGATCCAATTAATGACCGTCGCCAAGAAATACTAGGTTGAGGAGTCATAAAACTTCAGCAATTGTTATGTATTTTTCCTTGTGATCTTTGTATAGCCCGGGATATTGATATTTTAAAGCACAAGTCCCATGCCAATTATCTTCGAATCGCACTGTGATCCATTATTGATTTTGAAAGTACCAAACCGAAGAAAATCCCGTTTTACCTTCATCAAACTAGACCAGAAATGCGAGTCTCCTGGTTTCCACTCGGCTTGTACCAACGATTTAGACACAAGATACTTATTTCTAAGAATCTGCTGCCATGTTCCATCTGTTGTTAAAAGTTTAAACAACCACTTACTCAGAAGCGCAATGTTCTTAATATTTAAATCATGAATCCCAAGTCCCCCTTGATCTTTGGGCTGACATAAAATATTCCATTTTGCAAGACGATATTTTCTTTTACCTTCATCCCCTTGCCAAAAGAAGCGAGATCGAAAGTAATCAAGTTCTGTCCCCAGTTACCTAACAACACTGTTGTTTTCTCGCATATGTGGTGCTGGAGCTCTCCTGTTTCGCTCGTTGGCAACCTTTCTGAATCGATCGACATCCTTGCTCCAGAGGTAGATAGCCATTCCATTTGCGTTGCTGTCCATATTTTGCTTCATTTTTCTTTTATTTATCCAAGTTTTAGGACATGCCTCTAGGACTGTCTTTATTTTCTCATGTTTAACTACTCTTCATTGTTATAATATGAAGATGTCCTAATTCAACAGTGTTGCACAGGGTCATACAAAGTCATTTGACCTCCTTTTAAATACTCCCTCCGGTCACATATAGTTGTCATTTTGGGCATCGACGTGGTCTCCAAAACTCAAATTTGACCACTAATTTTTATAGTAATATATTTTTAAAAAATTCAATAAAATTATAATATTATGAAAGTACATTTCGAGATGAATCAACACATATTTGCGTTGTTTGTAAGTGAGTTGGAGAAGGTTGTATAAGCTTCGAATTGACTTGGTTCATGAGCGATGTGCTATTGTCCTTCATATGATTCAACTTGCAAGCTAATTCTGGCATCTTACAGAATGGTCTGATGTTCTGTTTGTTAGGGTGACCGTACTGATAAAGGAGGCATAAGTGCATTTAAAAGATAAGATGGAAAGATATTATTATACCTGGGAATGTGGATGATTCCATGGTGAAGCCTGATTCTCGTGCTGTCCAAGCGATCCCATTAACGAAAAGGAAGGAAGTATTTAGCAAACTTCCTTGGGAAAAGTTGGCTGTCTTCAACTGGTGAAGCTTGAAAAGTAGTATCCTGACAAGGTTTGGCTTCCTTTTTATTTCCATATACAGTTTACCATGATACAGTTTAAAGAGTAAGCCTTCCGGTGTGTGAAATCAAAAGTGACTGTGGTAATTTTTTAATGATGTGATTTAGTTTCGGTGAATGAAATGGTAATCAAAACTGTAACACTGATATTTGTCGTAATTGCTGGTGCATCATGCTCTATTGGTAGAAAACTCTTCACTTATTTATAGGCGCAATGCAATACATGGCAGTTGGCATGCTAGGGCGCTTGAAGCAAAGCTTTATGTTATCTATCTCAGATTAATTGTGCTTGCACATTATTGTTTTTAGGCTGCTTTTTCTTTCTGTTGGGCAATGCTTATACACCAGTTTATTGAGACTAGATGTGCATTGGTTTTATGGACAGATGGAGTGTCCTGAACTGAACTTCTCTGGGCCTGAGAGATTGGGAAGGATTGATTACTTGAAACACCTGAGGAATGGAAAACTGTGCGTATGGACACTTGGCTTCTATGAATATACTTGTTTGTTTGTGGTGAGCTCTCCCTGCCGAGAGAAGAGTGTTTCAGTGCATGGCCGGTATCTGAATTGCCTTGTAACAATGTTTGCGGCAGGAGCGTGTAGCAGTCAGTCACTTTATCAGATGAAGTTGAGCCTCCTTTCCAGAATGTGATGGACTACTACACTGAAATATCGAAAAATGGGCATCGAGCAAGATTTGCTCCTCGACCTGTGACTGTGTGTGTTGGCGATGAATGAATTTACTGCTCTGCTAGTGCTAGGCTAGCTAGGGGCCGGGACCCCTCAAGAAAAGAAAAAAGAGGAGAATGAAGTGGCTGGGGCTGGCTGCCTGGGCCTTGCGAAGGAAACGGAGGCCCAGCCAGCCAGCCCAATTGATTCGATCGATCATCATCCTCCTCCCTCCCTACCTGCGGCTGCGGCTGCGGCCTCTCCTCTCCTCTCCTCTCCTTGCCGCCGCCTCTCCAAACTCGCCGCTCCGCCCTTCTCCCTTCCTTCCTACCATCATCATAATCAGATGCTAGCAGGTGCTTCATGCTTCTTTCCTCTTCCTGGCCGCTTTTGCTGTGAAACTGCAACACGACAGCCCTGTCCCCAGATGGATGCCATCTGATTTTATCCAAGTAAATGCCATCTAATGGTGTATGCTCGGAAGATCTATCCATAATACGTAAATTCTTTCACACAGGACAGGACTGTGCTTGCTCTTCAGATGTCTTTTGATATCAGAAAGGATTATCTTTGGTGTGGATGCCATAGTCGCTTCTGGTGCTCCATAATATTTATTTCGGCATTGGCCTTGATAGTTAGCCAAGTCTTTGTCGCTCTGGACTTTCCATCCACCACCTTGCCTTCCCTCTTTGTTGCTTCAACCAAGGATACTTCTTCTTTTCTAACTGCAACAGCTTTTTTCTCTAAATTTTTTAGTTGAGATCAATTTTGGGTCTCATCCATGGCAACGACTGTGGTGCAATCAACCTAGTTTGATCATCGTGCAATACAACTCAGAAAAGTTTAGAAAAAATCTGAAAAAAAATCATGGATGTACATCTCATCTCACATCTACATATAAAATTTAAATGATCAAATTCGTCTTTTTTAGAAGTTACAAATAGACAAATTTCGACAAACTTAAAAGTTTAAATGCACCTCAAATTTGATTTTTTTTTTGTAACTTCTAACTTTTCATGATTTCAAAGATTTTCAGAATGATTGAATGTCAGTGTCTCATCCATTATACTGGCTAGTATAGACCAGGCACTATTCTCTTTATGGCCAAGACATCGCTTCCTCCTGGATTTCGGTTTCATCCAACTGATGTTGAACTGACCGTCTACTATTTAAAGAGGAAGTTATTGGGAAAACGGTTGCGCTGCAATGCTATTTCCGAGATTGATCTATACAAATTTGCCCCTTGGGATCTTCCAGGTACATTTTCTGAACAGACGAATTTTCACTTGTTTCTGTCGTGTACTCGTATTAGCATTCTGAAGAATTGTATAACCATATGTCTACTCACTGCCACGCCTTTCTTCTCTTTTTCTTTTTTCCCTCCACGTTTGCGTCCATCAATGTTGGCTTAGTCCAGGGTGTTATTTACATGTGGCTGCCCTGTAAAATATCTCTCTTTGCTGATGATTGCCCTTTAAACTGTTCTAATGGTTTATTGTGTCTTGTTCAACTTGTTGCAGGGAAAGCTTCCTTGCAGAGTAAGGATCTGGAATGGTATTTCTTTTGCCCCCGTGATAGGAAATATTCTAGTGGGTCAAGAACTAATCGGTCAACTGATGCTGGGTATTGGAAAGCTACTGGAAAGGACAGACCAGTAGTATATAATTCTCGGACTGTTGGGGTGAAGAGAACTTTGGTGTTTCATCTTGGCAAGCCACCACGGGGTGATAGAACTGACTGGGTAATGTATGAATATAGGCTGGAGGACAAGGAACTATCTGCGTCCGGTGTTAAGCTGGTGTGTTTGTAGTAGTTTCAGTATCTGCCTTATGAATTGGATTCTTTTCAAAAAATACAAGTATCCACCTTAGAGATGGTACTCTCTTTAAATTATATTCAGTTGTTATAGATGAGAAGTTTGGGGAATTTACAAATCAATGGAACTCTTAAAATGCCTTGGGGTTATTTAGATGTCAACTGAGTTCCTGCAATGCTGTTGTGGTTATTGAGTATTTTGCTGACCTCAGTACATAGCCATGGATCCTCATCCATGCGTGAAACTACCAAATAGAAAAAAATTGCAAATTATGTGGACAACACATTAACACAGACATGAGAATGCATGCGGCATCATAGCTGCCTCAGTTTGCAGAATGTCTACTTGTTAAATGAGAGTTGCAAATTATGTATTTCTGTTTCCTCTGATGTCCTCATTTGATCCTTGCAATGTTTGTTCTTAACTTTCTTGGTTTTGAGCTGAAAGTCCATATCATGCTATACACTTAACTGCATTATATACATCACATATTCAAACTGCTTCAATGTTGAGTAGATGTGACTACTCCTTTTCTGGTACTAGCTGAATTGTCTTCAACTTACATCGAGACAATCATGACATCAGTTTCTCTCATCCTTTTAATTCTTGATATATTTGGCCTTTTGTTTGTGTTAAGTCTTGAAATTGTATCTGGGAAGTGAATGACGAGTAGTTGTAGCAGAGATAGAAAGGTGCAAACAGTCAAACACAAGCATTGTCACAATCAGAGAATCGCTATGATTACTCCTTAAACTGAAGTGAAACAAAAATATAGGTCCTTGCTCGGGGAAGAAAGAAAGTCTATTCTTCCATCTGAGAAAAGTTTAGCGCTTAATTACAAAGTGATTATTTTCTTAACAGTGCTTCTACAGCAGTATCGTGATTCTTTTTACCCCTTGTTGCAGGATGCTTGCGTTCTCTGCAAAATATTCAAAAAAAGTGGTCCAGGTCCCAAGATTGGGGAACAGTATGGAGCTCCATTTGATGAAGATGAATGGAATGATGCGAATGGGAAGCTTCCCTCTTTTGTCCCTTCTCTGCCCCCTTGTGCACCTGAATCAAGTCATGGTGGGTTGAACTCTGCCTGTCAACACCTGGCAGTTAGTGACGACGGCGAGGTTTCTTTGGGCCTCTTGTCAGAAACTGACGGCGAATACGCTGTCAATTGTGTTCATCCTGACAGGACTTCTGATATTTCTTTTGATAGCATACATATACAGCAGCTAGCTGAGATTATCAGTTCTTTCTCGACAAATTTTTTAAACACTGTTTGCCAAGATGGTCCATTGGTAATTATTCTTTTACACAATGTTCCCTTCTGTTTGTGTCTGCTGCTCTTTGCGTTAACTCAATTATATTTTTCTGGGTTTTCATGCAGCCTGATTCAACTGCTGACTATGGTAATGACAACGAAGTTTCGGTTGATGATGATGAAGCAATATTTAATGAACTGGATGAAGTTGCTCCTCAGTCAGTGGGGAGCATCTCTAACCTTTGTGACTCATGTGGTGAACATTTGATTCAACCAGTGCTGGAAGCACTCGAAACTGAACAATACTTGGAGCTGAATGACCTTTCCTTTTCTCTTGCTGATGATCCTGATCCCTGTAGCCTGCTGCTGTCAAATGATCTATATGATCAGCACTCTCTGGATTTAGAGCCCAGGTATGAGCAGGAGTCTACCAACGGCATTTGCAATACTGCTAATGGTACTACATCCACGGCTGCTGCTAGTTGAGCTCGTTCAGTGCCTACGATTCATGATCATGTGACCTGAATCAGAGGTATGTTCACTGTCACTTGATTTAGGTTTTCACGATTATACATTTATCTATTATTCTCTGTCAACTACAAACCTGGTTAGATAATTGGTTTTTGCAGTTTTGCAGATGCACGCTCCTCTTGTT
>CM070506.1:49105040-49205040 GCA_036346375.1 Guadua angustifolia | reverse complement strand
CTGTCAGCTAGTTGATTTTTACATTCTGCTATTAGCCATATAAATTGTACTGCATATGCCTTTTGAAGTGTTTCTATTGTAAAGTTGTACATTGGGAACTACCCTTTTTAAATAAGAACAGTAATACAGTACGAACTGGAAAACCAGTACTACAGGAGAGGTACTAGAGCAAGTTTGTGACATGTTACCAATCTAGTCCTGCGACGTCCACTAGCATTGCAGATTGCGAAGCATTTCTCTGAACAGTGCAAAAGCTCAACCCAGAGTTCCCATGAATAAGATTCTTCCAATTCAGAACAGGACATGGGGTGATGTTTTGTTTGTTTGCTCTAGTGCATTTGAGTATTTGACTGTGCGTGCCTTTGAGGTCCCAATAGCAACTGAACTGAACTGCGCAAGCAAGCAAATCTTCTTAGTTCTCACCTTCCCAGATATTATACTCCACTGGCTGCACGCCTGCATATCGTACCATTGACTCCATTTCTCTAACTCAAGAACCATGAAAGAGCTCTGTGACCTCAAGGTGCACATCAACGGCCATCACACGCTTCTTCTCCACCAGGTACGTATGTGCGCCCTGCCAGTATCTTTCTGAAGCGTCTCAAATCAAGAAGCCATCTTTTCTTGCTCCAAATGCCAACCATTGCAATTTCACAGAGTGTCATGTGTGCCTTCTCGGGGAGGTTGAGGACAATGGTGATGCTGGAGAAGAAGAAGAAGCTGAGCAGAGAAGAGGCCTTGTCCATCAAGCTCCCCGACTTCCCGGGCCGCGCCGAGGGATTCGAGCTCGTGGCCCGGTTCTGCTACAACAATGGCCGCGTCCCGCTCTGCCCCTCCAACCTCCCACTCCTGCACTGCGCCGCCGTGTTCTTGGAGATGACCGAGGAGGTGTGCGCCTGCAACCTCCTGGCCCAAGCAGAGGCCTTCGTTGACGGGATCTACCACTGGACCTGGACCGACGTCCTCACTGCGCTCAAGGGCTGCGAGCCCTTCTCCGCAGCAGCCTCCGCCTCCGGCCTCCTCGAAAAGCTCATCTCCGCTCTGTTCTCCAAGATCACCGCCAACCCGGAGACGCCTATCGCCGCTGCCGCAGCCATGGGGACGCCGAACCGCTCCTCGTCGTCGTGCTCCTCGTCGCCGGACACTGTCGGCTTCGGTCTGTCGTCGTCCACCAAGACGCCGGAGTCGATGAAGCCGTGTTTCGGCAGGGAGTGGTGGTTCGACGACATGACATCTCTGTCCCCGCCCACCATAGAGAAAGTGATGAGAGTGCTCGGCTGCTACGGCATCGAAAACAAGAACATGATACTGACGCGGTTCTTGATGCATTACCTCCGCGCAGCCACGCGTAGGACGCCGCTGTGCAAGGAGGGCAGCCTCGCCGGCCTCGCCGACACGGCCGTGCACGGTGTGGTGCTCGTCGGGGGCACGGCGTTCTCGTGCCGGGGCCTCTTCTGGGTTCTGCGGATCGTGTCGGCCATAGGGCTGAGCAAAGAGTGCAGACACAAGCTGGAGAGGCTCATGGGGCTCATGCTGGACCAGGCCACGCTCGACGACCTTCTCGTCTCCGGCGACGACGGCGGTGTCTACGATGTGAACCTGGTCATGAGACTTGTCAGGGTGTTCGTGAGCTCTGGGGAGGAAGCCGACTTGCCGTCGAAGAGGATGAGGAAGGTGGGGAGGCTGGTCGACAAGTATCTCGGGGAGATCTCGCCGGACCAGGGGCTGAAGATGTCCAAGTTCCTCGCCGTCGCTGAGAGCTTACCGGACTCGGCGAGGGAACGCTACGATGGGGTGTACAGGGCATTGGACATCTACCTTGAGGTAAGGAGTTCAGCTAAGAGTCTAAGACGTTGTCTCAACCCTAAAATATTTTGAGAAAATTAGATTCAGAAGTAGTACTGGCCCAGTGAAATTTATTTCTCAATTGAGAATGTTAAATTGAAATCTGGTGGTGAATATGATAGTACTATTGTTTTGTTCATATGTTTCAAATGCGATTGGTTTTGGTTTTTAAATTTTGTACGATTGTAGAAGTTCACCTTCCTTGCATATGGTAATTTTTTGAGAATTTTTTAAAACTTATACACATGGATTTCACGAAGTTTTCACTGGATATATTGCCAGGTTAAAAAGTTGGAAATTGCTAAATAGCATCCAAGTGGTTTTTTTTGTGTGTGCTCAATTTTTTTGTCTATTAGATAGTGGTGTTTTTGTTTGTAAGCACTCAAATTTTTTGTCTATTAGATATTACTCTGTGATCCACATTGTGCTTTATCATTTTGATTATGTGATTCACTTTTTGTTTGTTGTATTTCTTATGGTTTGTTTTGTTCCGCTCTTTTTTTTTACAAATTGTCATATTATTTTTTAATAATTTAATTTGTATAAAATTAATATATAATTGACGTAAAAAAGGTCAAGCAGAAAAGAACAATGTTATTTTTTTACAAATTGTCACATCATTTTTTACAAAATTTAATTTTTTTGTAAAACTAGTATGTAATTTATGTAGAAAAGAATAATGTTTCTCATCTAATACCTAGAAAATTGAGTACTCTTTAATAAAATAGTACTCAAATGAGAGAAGAGGAGGCAAATTGATTTCAACTATTGAATCTAGATCCAAAGGCTCGGACAAGTATTAATTAGCTAGTACGATAGTAGATTTCTTTGCTTACTAAGTTACTTTTACACTTCTGCATTGTTCAGAACGCCCTGTTGGTGTTTGTTTGTTACGCTGACGTCCTTCTATACATTCTGAAAATTTTCGACAAGAATCCTATGTTTGTGCTGTAACTCCTTAGCTGGGATTCAGAGGTTTACCAGCTTTGCCTTCGTCTTTTTCACCCAGTAGTACCGAATACACTCACTTTATGATTGAGCATGATTGTATGCTGATGACAGACAGTTAACAGTGTAAGGCACCAGGATTTTCACCTGGTAGTGAATATTCTCTCAGTTAATGATTGGGGTCATGATGAGTTTCAGGATTTTCACCTGGTAGTGAATATTCTCTCAGTTTATGATTGGGGTATTGATGAGTTTCCAAAGTAGGCACTATGCGGTTCAGAATGTTGATTACCATTGGAAGAGCTGACGATAAGAAGGTTAATAATTGGGGATGCAGATAGTACTCCACATTTAGGGAGTAGTAAATTTTATCCTTTGCTATCGCTGTCTGAGTTCACCTCTGTAATGGTTAGAATTTCAGCAGCTCTGTCTTGATGCTTGGACTTCCCACATGAAGAAGCTATTTCTGTAGGACTGCATTTCTTTCCATTTTGTTGTTTAGCATCTTTATTGCACCTTATTTTTCTTTCTAGTCACTTCATAATTTTGTTTCCTTTTCCCATATGATGGTAGCTGTTCTTTCTCTAGTTTTTTACAAAGGAACTGAATAAAATTTGATAGTACTATCATGGGAATAGTGGCGGATCCAATATGTGGATAAGGGTTTCTTTAGTTTTTTACAAAGGAACTGAATAAAATTTGATAGTACTATCATGGGAATAGTGGCGGATCCAATATAGGTAAGGGTGTACAAATGTACACCCAAAAATTTTGAAAAAAAAACTAGTATGTAATAAGTATATTATGTGTATATACTAGTTAATAGGCTCCAAAATACATATTTTAACATCTAAGTCTATTTTAGTCCGTCTCATTACTCCATCTCTCAATCTTCCTTGCACAGTCCAAGCCCCTAAGATCCAGTTTATCTCCATTCCTCAAGGCCAATACTCAACTCCCTCTTCATTTTACATGCCCCACACTCTCTCGCTCTCTATGCGGCAACGGCGCAATGGCACGCGACAACCTAGTAACAACAAACGAGGGCTACAAGACAGGTGCAAGTCAGCAGGGAGCAAGATAGTGGACGAGCGCCAAGCAGCCATTAGCACCAGTGAGCAGGTGAATGCTACAAAATAGGCGGCGACACAAGGAGCGGTGCGTACAGTGTAGCTCTGGCCCCTATGAACACAATGAGCATTGACTCAGAATTAAAGGTGTGACACCAACGATGGCCGGTAGGTTAGGGTGGCAGTATCTGGCGGGGCAGAGAGCAGCACATGGCGTGTTGCAGGGCAGCCTTGTGGGCGTGGTGAGTGTGAGCCAAGGACGGAAGGTGCGACCAGCGGGTCAAGGCAGCGACACTCAGCAAGACAGGAAACAGTGCCAAAATAATAGCAATAGCTGAGCATTTGGCATCGGCAACAATACAAGTGAATTTCATTGTTGATTCACTAATCTGAAATCCCCAATTTTCAAATCTATTAACATTATTTTGATTCATAGCGGCAGACCATGATTTTTCAAACGCAGCATGTAGAGCATTCAAAAAATAAAGAATAAGTCTATATCACAAATCTCTAAATTATTTCAGGTGTTGTTTCTAGTAAGAATAATCTGTACTTTGTATTTTTTGCTATTATGAATCTTTATATTTTACATCTAATAATATTTTTTGTAAATTAATCCGAACACCCATTCTAAAAAACTGAATCCACCGCTACATGGGAACAGTTTATATGCCATGCCTTTAACCCTTTTGCACTATGCAGTGTGCGCTTTTGGTTCATCAGATCTAGAAAACTTGTCACTAGGCCACAATACATTTGTTTGCTTTTATCTCTGTCTTAGCCTTTGATCCTGTCCAACTAAAATTCAGCCCTTTTCAAACTTACCAAGTTAATCAGATCAACTTGCTGAAATTTGCTATCTGAAATAATGTTCTTATCTCAGGGAACTACTTGCATCAATTCTGCATTTTAGCATCTCTTTTCTGTATAGTCTTTGTTTCATCACCGATGCAAAATTGTTTTCAGTTTCCACGAGTATTATCCCCGTTGCGTGCACTTTATTTGCACTTAATTTACGACAGTGCTTTCTTCTGACATGTCTGTTAAAAAACTTTATCTGCATGCATGCAGACGTAACTTAAACTTTTCCCTGTTTGCAGTGCACTTTTTGATTCATGTTATCATTAGACCATCGAATTGGTTGCCCTTTTGTCTTGGTCTCTGATCATTTTACAACTAAGATATCGCCTTTGTTTAATATTGGTGCAATTGGACCTAGAGAGCCTTTCAGTGCCCTTCTGCCAGCAGATTGCCTTTACCCTGGCCTTTGATGCTTTCTATGTGCAAATGGCTTTTCTTTAATCATCTTCCTCTCCTTTGCGCTTTGAGTTTTCCCTCGCATACACTGCCTTTCTTTCAAGCATGGACGCATGGTAACGCACAAAAGCACTAAACAAATCTTTGTGCGATGCACGTCATTTACGCCACTTATAAACTATATGTTTCGACATGCGCCATCTAGAATTCTGAAATTTGATATGTGCCACTCTAGAACTTGATTGTTTTTGATATATGACACTCCAGGACACTTTTGCTCGTGGGCATTTCTTCTTCCTTCCCCTGGGGAGGAAGAAGGAAGAGTCAGTGGATAAAAGTGTCATAGAGAGGCATGCGTTTTAGATTGACATATATCTAATATTACGATTCCGAGTCACCGAGTGGCATATTTCAAAACACCAAGTTTTGAAGTGAGGTGTATATATATCCAATTTTGCCTTAACATTATGCAATGTTTCCTACTGCTTAAAGAGAAAAATTCTTGTAGTGCCTTATTTGAGGCTTCGATAAAAATTATGCAGGGTATAGTGTTGTTGATGCATGAGACTTTGCTGAATTTTCTCAAAATGGCTGGAATTGATATAGCTGGTGTATATAACTAAATGTATCCTTTGCATGCAGTCTCACCCAGCACTAACCATCGAGGAGCGCGCAACGCTGTGCCGATGCCTGAACTACGAGAAGCTCACCCTGGAGGCGTGCAAAGACCTCGCCAAGAACTGGAGGATCCCGCCGGGGATCGCGGTGCAGGCGCTGGCCTCGCAGCAGACCAAGCTCCAGATCAAGCCCAACGCCACCGCGGAGAAGGGCGGCAGGCCCGACACGTCGCAGACGCCGAGGAGGTCGCCAGCGGCAGCGTGGACCTGGACGCCATGGACGAGAAGGAGCTGCTGAAGCTGAACCTGCAGAAGATGCAGAACCGGGTGGTGGAGCTGGAGAGGGTGTGCAAGGAGATGAGAGGCCAGATGTCCCAGATGGCAAACAGCAAGTCATTTGGCACCACCTCTTGCCATCAGACCGGCGGCAGGAGATTGCCTAGGCTGTGCTAAACGGATCGGTAACATCTTTTCGGTAAGATCATCGCATAGCTCGCCTTTTTTCTCTTGATTCCTTTCTGTGAAGATAATTCGGTGCACTGCTCCTTTTCTTTGTGTCATGTTGGTTGTGTGAGATAGGTGAGAGTAGGGGTGAAAACAGATCGGATACGGATCGGATAGGGACCATCCCATATCCTACCCTAATTTATTTTGTCGGATATCGGATCGGATACGGTAAGACTAGAATACGGTCGGATAGTCGGAACGGATACGGATATTAATGGTCGGGTAGAAAACGGTAATCGGGTATCATACGGACGGATAGTGAACGGATACCGGATAATAAATCGGGTAGCATATAAAATACATAAATTAAAGCATACGATGAAAATAACCTAACTAACACATAATTGGAGACATAATCCTAACACAAATACACGGAGTACAAATAACTCAAACATAAAGTCCTAACTAATACATAACTGGAGACATAATCCTAATATAAATACACCAAATACAAATAATTCAAACATAAAGTCTAACATAAAGTCCATTTACACAAATAGTCCACCAGCAGCTGTAAAATTTTAATCTTGTAGATACCAGAGAGTAATAATTATCATTTAAGTAGTTACTGAACTATATGTAAGTTCAGAGATTTTGATGCATACAAAAAATCCTGTGACTACAAAATCACTAAAGGAATATTTACCGTATAATGATGTTTGAATTTGGGTGTAACATCCGAAAAATGCATTTAAATAAAAATAAATATTTTGAATTTTAATGTTATTATTTCTGAGTTTTCTTGGTATTATTGGTTTTATTTGAATTTTCATTGAATTGTGCTATGTAAGAAAAATCAGTAAAGGAATTGATGAATGGATAATAGTAAAACGTAAAAGTAAAATCTTGAAAATTTTATATTAAAATTTTTAAACCCCAGGTAAACTTTTTACCCGGTGAATTTTATTTTTACAGCATGGTAAAAATTATTAATATTGGAAAAGATCAACTTTGACTAGAAACAGTGTATCATCCGAATTAATGAAAAATATTCGCTACTTATCTTAATCTGGAAAATTTACCAAAGCACCCTTAATACATTATTTACCTCTGGTAAAAATATCAAGAAATTACCAGGTTGGATATAGCTCCAAATAATTCAAAAACAGAAGCTAGTAAATTCTGTAAAATGTAATGTCAGAATTTTTATAAAATCCTGGAGAAATATCTTGAGCTTAAAATTTTACATAATAATCCTTTGCTCAAATATATTTGAAAAATAAAGTTTAAAAAATATCTGAAAATATTTATATTGTCTGATAAATCAAATTCAGAAATCAGAAAATTGTGCAGAGCACATTGTCAGAATTTTAATAAAATATGTGAAAATTATTTTAAACCGAAATTTCTACAGTATCAATATAACTGATAACCCATTGCACAGAAAAATTCTCACAAAATCTGGAGTGACGGAAGACCATATCATCGAATCCTCTCAAAGCTCAGCTGCTATCGGGTAGAAAAACGGATACCCGATAGGGTATCCGAACCCGAACCGAAAATTTCGGGTATCACCCGTCCCATATCCGACCCGAACCCGACCAGACGCGAACGGGTAATACCCGAATCCGAACCCGAACCCGACGGGTACCAAAAAAATCGGGTTTTCCATAACCCGATCTAAACTAAGGTCTGCACCCGTCGTAGTAATTCGACCCGATTTCACCCCTGGGTGAGAGAGCAAGATTGACAAGGATGTAAAGTTTTTGCCGTTGTCCCTTGTTGCTTTCTTCTATTCTTTTTTGGGTTTTGATAAATATCATCCGGATGTTTTCTTACCAAAAATCAACCAAATCGTGAACCGTTGGATTTTACTGTGATTAGTGCAATTAAGTAGGACTGATTGTGATTTGTTGTGACTGATTGTGATTTGCTGTGATTAGTACAGTTAAATAGGCCTGATTTTGCTGTGATTAGTGCAGTTAAGTGAGCCTAATTAGTGCAGAACTTAAGCTTTTTGATCCAACGGTTGGATTAATCAATCCAATGGTCCAAAATTTGGATGTTTTGTTACACAAAAACATCCAAGAGATGACTATACACACTTTTCTTTTTTTCTGTAACTTTACTGTTATTTGGTGCATAAGGCGGGAGCTAAGAGCAACTCCAACCCAAATCCCTATATTTTCCCCCTAAATCACTCATTTAGGGGTGGTATAAAAATTAGAGGTACTCTATATCAAATTTGTCTCCAACCCACACTCCCTATTACTCACCCCTATTATTTATCTAAACATTCTTATTACTTTGCACCCATGAATTATTATTTTAAAATGAATAAAAATGCCAAAGAAAATAATAGGGAAAGAGAAACCCCTAGATGTAGGGGTGAGAGAGTACCTCCCTAAAATAGGGGTTTATAATAGGGGTTGGGTTGGAGTTTATATTTTTCTAAGTCTCCTTATAATTTATAATAGGGGGAGGTTTAGGGGGTGGGTTAGGGTTGCTCTAACGGTGCAGCTTTTGGTCATACTGTGTGATTTGGGCATGCCGCGCGCGAACGTGCTACCAAAATGCTGGGTACGGCGGATAACATGCAACCGCCGTCCTTGCTTGGGCCGTTGGGCCACATGAGGCGGCTACAGCCTGCATGCATGATGAAACGGGCCGGACCATCTAACTAGAACCGGCCCATGACCCAGACGTCTAAGCATGTTAATATGTGATTAAAGCTAAAGGCAGCATAGAAAGTGCTTTTAAAGCTTATTACTTAGAGAAATTAGCTATTTACTAAACAATTTCTTATAAAAAATATAGCCGTTTTTCAGCTCATGAAATAACTTTTCAAAAAATGCTATAGGTACCGCAACTAGAGTCTATGACAACAACCCCCCTCTCTCAAACAACACTCGACTTTAAAAAAAAAAAAAATCAGGTACACGCATATATGCGTACGGGTGAGCATGGCACGTCTAGAATTTCTCGGACGAGGTAGGATAAAGTTGCAGTTGTGTGTACAGGCGCACACTTGCTCACTCAGGTATACGATCATAGGCTCATGGCAGTTTAGTTATGTGTTTCTGCGCAATGACACGAGACGCAACACCGGGTAGGAAACAAGTCCTCACAGTGAAAGATGCACGGGGATGTGGAAGTGAACGCACGAAGCAGTGACAATTCAACGATCCCCATCCCACGCATTAGGATCTTACGTGTCGGGTGCGTGGAGTAGGTAAAAAAAGCTATGAACTCCACGCTATCGCCATTGTCTAGTTGTCTACTCCAACATAAATTGACGTGGAGGTGGAGCTAGCAAGCAATATGGCCGACCACACATGTCGAGGGTGCCTTCGTGGTCGGGTTGCTCCACGACTGATCACGCATCTTCCCTTTCTGAATTTATTTAGCAACTTAGGGGTGTTTAGGACGAACAAAGACCATCAAAATCATGGAGGTTGGTGGGGAAAGTATTTCTAACTCCAGAAATTTGTGGAGCTAGAACTGTGAGTACATTAAGAGTGTTTAGGTAGATCATCTTGTTTACATTTTAGACTAAAAATATAAACTTAATTTACTTTATTTTAGCCTATAAGTTTCAGATCTGAGCTGGAACTGGGATCTAGAGCTCTCCCAAATAGGGCCTTAGTATTACCCAGAGTCCAGTAAGATGGAAATTAGCAGGGACATTACTTTCCTTGCTGGTTGTTTTTTGAACGCTTGACGATTTTATTCGTGATTTTCGCATATTCAGTCTAAATAGTGATTTGTTATTGTTTAGTACTATTTATTTTGCTGTTTGTCTTTTTCATATCTTTCAAATGCGATTGAGTTTGGTCTTCAAATTTTACAGGATTGTAGAAGCTCACCTCCCCTACGTATGATAATTTTTTTAGAATCTTTCAAAACTTGTACACGTGGTTTTCACAATAAGAACGGTTTTCACTTAATATGCCGTCTATAGAGAGAGAGAGAGAGTCACGTCTGCCTTAAATTAGCCTGCGAATTTGTGATGCGGCCGGAGTTGATTGGCCTTTTTTTTAGACGGAAAAGCTTCCATTATCAGGGTGACATAGTCTTTTTTGTTACAGCTTGATTTGTGTAAAAGGTAGCTTCTAATTGGCTGTCTTGAAAAATCATTTTCTAGAAGCTTCTGCTTCTCTTCACAAACGGTGTTTGGGCAAAAAAACTGAACTAAAAGTCAATTGTTTGATAAAACTTGTGGCTTCTTTTGATGAAAAATCGATACAAAATCTATGCCAAGGAGAGCCATAGCCAAATCGCTATTTTCCAGATGCATTACGGAATCCGGGAAATCCTCTGTCCAGACCACATCAGGACCTAATATTTTTACCGATCGACAACGGCAAGACAGTGAGCAAGTTCGTTACAAGAACACGGACAAAACGAAATCAGAACTTCATGGAACGCATCTTCTAACAAATGCCTAGTTTCACGAAGAACAACTGCACTCGCACCACAGTTGGCTTCCTGCTCTTCTAAGGCAGCACAAAGATTTTGAACATACACTCTCCAAAATGAATCGGCCCAATCCCATATCAAGAATGACATATAAGGCCTTGATCATGTTGGGTTGATCTCTACGGCTCGTCAAAGACCGAGTCCAGACATCGCCCAGCATACTGATCGGAGGCGCAACAACCTCATGGTTGCGGCCCCTGTCACGCCTAGCGATATAAAAAGGGGGTCAAGGTCGCACGCGAACCAACGTCATTTGTACCTCTTCGCCCCACATTCCCTAGTCCGATCTAAACCCTAAGCGAGGAAGTGATGGGAAGGTCGCATTGTTCATCTCCATCTTCATCCTCTTCAAAGCTAACGGCAAGAACACCAGAGAGGAAGAAGAGGGACGACACAGAAAGAAGGAACGCCACAGATCATCGACCTCACCATGACTTCGGTCAAATGGAAACGGCGGCAACAACGAAGGTACTGCCTAATACTCCTAGATCTAGTGGTTAGAGGTTAAGGGAAGGTCCTAGACACTAGCAAATTCTATCAATGGTATCAGAGCACTCGGTTTTTACCCTAACCCTAACCCTAGAAGCACTGAACCCTTCGGTTCATCCAAAACCCGAGCCTATCTTCATTCATAGTGGCTCGGGGTAGGCCAAGAACTAAAAGAAACAGAAAGTAGAAGGAGGGGAAGGGATCAATTGATGCAAACCACCCTTGAATCCCTAACCCTAGATCGAAATTTCCCCAAATCACGAAGAACCAAATCAAATCAAAGGGGGGAGAACAAGAAGTATCCCTACCTGGGTCCGCCGTACTCGTTGTAGTGAACGGCGACCTCGGGTAGAAGTTCATCCGCGCCGCCATGTCCCTCTTCGGATCCGTGTGCGCGCGGCTTAGGGCACCGCCGCAGGGCCACTCGACGGCGCCATGTCCACCCACGGGAGGTCATGCGCACCGGCGAGGGGGCCTGCAGCAGCGCCGCCACTCCTTCGTCTCTCTCGCTCCCTCTCGCATGCGCCTGGAGCCGAAGCGAGCGAGTGATGCGGAGGCGAGCAGCAAAATGAATTAGGGTTTTCGGGTGATCCCGAAATTTCCGGTCTTTTATTCCGCACCGAAGAGATCTCAGCCGTCCATCTCGATCGGACGGCCAGAGTGATTCTGACATTACTGGGAGCTTTAGGCCCAAAGTGAGAGTGAATTGTGCCCAGCCCACGCTATGCTGGCCCCTGTGTCCGAGCCGAAGAGAAAGGCCGTTTTGGGCCGAAT
The DNA here is from genome assembly GCA_036346375.1 of Guadua angustifolia. NCBI lineage: Eukaryota > Viridiplantae > Streptophyta > Magnoliopsida > Poales > Poaceae > Guadua > Guadua angustifolia. Next base: position 49,193,114 of record CM070506.1, on the reverse strand, counting down.
TTCGGCATGAACAGTGACTATGCACAGTAAAAATTTTTGATTTATTTTAAATGCTGTGAAGAGATAGTTTAAATGTTGAATTAAATACAGTTTCCGCTGCAAGTTTAAATTTTTTTTCTCTGATTAAATTGAAACCAACGTGGATATTTAATTAGAGAAAATGGTAAATAAGATGTTTTATAGTATTTCTGCTGAATATATTTCAAGTTATGGTAATTTTTATTTTCTGACCAACGTTGAAATTAAATTTGCCATGACCGTGTCAAGTATGATAAAAAGTGAGAATAAAGTTTGCTCTATTCTAATACTGCCCAACGGTGTTTTAGAAATAGATCAATCTTTATTAAAGTTGAGAGCATGTTTAATTGACCAACGTTAATTTATTCATGCCAAAGTTTATATCTTTTAGTTTACTGATTAAATTCTTGTTTCATTTATGAAGCTTTTCCAGCCAAGATTGCAAATTCCCTAAGTGTCTTTCAAGGGCTTGAAAGGTTGAACGGCAACAATTACTCCTCATGGAGAGAGAATTTAAACTTGGCCATGGCTATGGCTGAGATAGATTATGCCTTGCTTCATCCAAAGCTCGTGTGGCACCGGTCCCGCAATAGTGGGTCTCCGGAAGCGCAAATAATCTTCTGGCAGAGTTGTCGATAGTATTGAGAAGGCAAAATGGGACAACTCAAATAGAAAATGCCTCATGGTGATCAAAGGCACCATTATTGAGTCCATAAGGGAGCAATCCTGCATGCATGTCAGATGCTACACAAGATCTCAAGAAAGTAGAAGAGCGATTCCTTTGGATCCACAAAGGCCTATGAGACACATTAATCAAGAGACTTGTCAATGACAAGTATGATGGATCTGGGCTGCAAGAATGGACCGAGCATTAGAGAGCATATTCTCAAGATGTCCAATATGGCTCGCTCTCTCACGTCTTTTGATATGCCTTTAAAGAATGATTTCATAGTCCACCTTATACTGGTTTCATTACCAAAAGAATTTGAGATTTTTGTTGTAAATTACAACATTAGTGAAGAAAAGTGGTCTATTGAAAAGTGCATTGCTATGTGTGTCCAAGAAGAAGAAAGATTAAAGGCACAAAAGGCTGAAGAGCTGAATCTGGTTAAGCATTCTCAGAAGAAAAAGAATTATTTCCAGATTCAGAATAAGCCAAATTTCAAGAAAGGTAATTATCAAAAGGGCAATTATCAGCAGAAAAGGTTCACCAATTTTGAGAAGGGTGAACACTCAAATGGAGGGCAGAACTCCAACAGAGGACATGGTTCCAGTGGGCAACCTCCTAGGCCTCCACCAGAGCATATAGACCCAGACACCTGCAGGCGTTGCCATCAGAAAGGGCACCGCATGAAAGATTGTGTTCTGTTCCTCAAGTGGCTGAACAAAAAGGGTAAGGATCAAGTTACATTCATAGATGAATCTTTGTATATAGATTCACCAACTAATACTTGGTGGATAGATTCTGGTGCAACTGTTCATGTTGCTAATTCTATGAGGATTCCGTGCGAGGAGGATCCTACAAAGAGGAGAAAGAGGAATTAGAGTGGCGAATGGAGTTGAAGGCGATGTGGAAGCCATTGGAGATCTTCCTTAGAGTTGGATGGCGGCTTCATACTCCATTTGCGTGATGTTCTTTTAGTGCCTTCTTTAAGAAGGAATTTGATTTCAGTGTCTTGCTTAGATGATGAGAACATTCAGTGTCATTTTGGGAACGGAAAGTGTGTAATAAAGTATAATAATAGTATTGATGTTGGTCTTGCCATCCGACAAGACAAGCTTTATTTGCTATCCCATTATGATATTGTGAATGACATAAGTACCTCCTCAAGTGCAAAAGTATGCAATGTTACTACAAAGCGAAAAAGAATAGAAAGTGAATCGTCGTCGAAATTATGGCATTGTCGTTTAGGCCATATTTCGAGGGGGAGAATTGAACGATTAATCAAAGAAGAAATTCTTCCTCCCTAGATTTTTTAGAACTGAGATCATTGCATAGATTGTATTAAAGGCAAGTATATTAAACAAATAAAGAAAGGCGCCAAGCGTAGTATAGGAATCTTAGAAATAGTCCACACGGACATTTGTGGTCCTTTTCTGTAAAGACAAGTGGATGGTTTTGATTCATTCATTACATTCATCGATGATTATTCTCGCTATGGCTATATTTATCCTATCAAAGAAAGATCGAAGCATTAGAAAAGTTCAAGATATTTAAAGTCAAGTAGAGAATCAACATGATTCAAGATTAAAGTAGTAAGATCGGACCGTGGAGGGAGTACTACGTAAACACACCCCTTATGGCCAAGTTCCGGGACCTTTTGCAAGGTACTGCAGAAAATGGCATAGTAGCTCAAGATTCTATGCCAGGCGAACCTCAAACAAAATGGAGTAGTGAAAGACGAATCAGTACCTTAATGGATATGGTAAGAAGTATGATAAGTTACTCCACTTTACCGGTCGATCTATGGATGGAGGCTTTAAAACCGCGCCCATATTCTTAACAAGTACTCAAAGAAGTCGGTGTCTAAAACACCATATGAGTTATGGACTGGGAGGAAGCCATCACTAAATTATCTACATGTGTGGGGCTGTCCAGCTGAGGCAAAAGTATTCAACCCAAACATAGGAAAGTTAGATCCAAAGACAGTCAGTTGCCATTTCATTGGCTATCCTGAAAGATCAAAGGGTTATCGTTTCTACTGTCCAGACAGACATACCAAGTTTGTAGAAACTAGACACGCTGTGTTTATAGAGGATGATATGATCAGGGGGAGCATGGTACCCCGAGAGATTAGCCTTGATGAGAAGCGGGTTTGTGCCCCAACTCCTATGATTCAAGAGCCTTTCTTCTCGATACTGTTGTTCTTTGCATCACTGAAGTTGCAAAGACTCTTTGGTGTTTCTCCGAGTCAACAATCGATCTGCCAGAGGCACTGTTGTGGAGCCCGAGGCTCTATTTGTTGCTAGTGAGGAGCTGGCGACCTCTGAGAGAGCAAGTGAACCTGCTCAAGAACCACTTAGAAGATCACAGAAAGCAGGAGATCGGCTATTCCGGTGATTATGAAGTTTATATCGAAGAAGACATAGAGATAGAGGGTGATCCCACCTCTTATGAGGAAGCGATGAGAAGTCCCAATTCATCAAAGTGGCTTGCGCCATGCAAGATGAAATGAGATCTATGAGGACAAACAAAGTCGGGACTTAGAAGAAATTCCTAAAGGAGCCAAAACAAGAGGGTCAGAAATGGGTCTACAAAACCAAACGTGACTCCAAAGGGAATATTGAAAGGTTTAAAGCTAGACTTGTCGCAAAAGGCTTCACTCGAGAGAGAAGGAATAGATTATACGAAACCTTCTGCTTTGTTTAGACAAAAGATTCTTTTAGAATCATTATGGCACTAGTTGCTCATTATGATTTAGAATTACATCAGATGGATGTTAAGACGGCATTCCTAAATGGGGATTTATATGAGAATGTGTACATGGCTCAACCCAAAGGTTTTGTCATGGAAGGAAAAGAAAATATGGGATGTCGATTAAAGAAATCCATTTATGGATTAAAACAAGCGTCTAGACAAGTTGGTACATTAAGTTTGATGAAACTATAAGAAATTTTGGGTTCAAAGATAATGAGGAGGACAACTGCATTTATGCAAAGTTTAGTAGAGGAAAGTATATTTTCCTAGTTTTATATGTGGATGATATCCTATTAGCAAGCAGCGACAGAGATCTGCTACTAGAGACAAAGAAGTTCTTGCCCTCAAAGTTTGATATGAAAGATCTTGGTGAAGCATCCTATGTATTAGGAATTGAGATACACCGAGATAGAAATAGAGGGTGCTAGGGCTATCACGAAGGCATACATAGAGAGTGTTTTGAAAAGATATAGTATGCATATGTGTAATGCCACGCCTTGCTCAATAGTCAAGGGCGATAAGTTTGGGAATTTTCGGTGTCCAAAGAATAAGTACGAGATCGATCGAATGAAATCAGTCCCATATGCTTCAGATCGGAAGCATAATGTATGCTCAAATATGTACTGCATACGACTTGGCATTTACAACCGGATGCTTGGAAGATATCGATTAATCCAGAGTTGATCATCGAAAGCAAGAAAGAAAGCCTTGCGGTATTTGCAAGGGACAAAGAGTCTCATGCTAACATATAGAAAATCAAGTGCCCTAGAGATTGTGGGCTATCAGATGCAGATTAGGCAGGTGTAAAGACACCGGAAAGTCCACATCGGGATATGTGTTCACCCTTGCGGAGGAGCTATATCATGGAAAAGTATAAAACAATCGATCGTTGTAACGTCGACAATGCACGCTGAGTTTGTAGCATGTTATGAGGCAGCAAGGCGAGCAATGTGGTTTAAAAAGTTTGTACCGGGTTGAGAGTGGTAGACAAAGATAGAAAAACCACTCAAATTATCTCATGCGACAATGAGCGCGAAGATTTTACTCCCACAACAACAAATCAAGTGGCGCCGCCAAACACATAGAGATTAAGTTTTATGTTGTGAAGGAGAAAATCCGAATCAAACAATAGAACTTGAGCATATAAGCACGAAGACATGTTAGCGGATCCGCTCACCAAAGGTCTTTCTCCCAGCGTGTTTAAAAAGCACGTGGCGGCATGGGTTTAAAAGAAGGACTATGATTACGGATAATAGGGGTCATTGAAAGCAACCATCTCCCACAAAGACAAAGTTATTCTCGCTTTGAAGTAGAGAGGTGTGCTATAGTCATTGAGTTCAAGATGACGTAATCGATCATTGTGGCCTTGGTCTTGGTGCACAAATCTATGGAGGAGTGGGATATTAAGTTAAAAGTATGAGATATAAAAGTTAATAGATTAAGATATAAAGTTTCAAAGCTAAGTGATTAAGTTCGAGATCAAAGGAGAATGTTGGGTTGATCTCTACGGCTCGTCAAAGACCGAGTCCATTATCGTTCAGCATACGATCGGAGGCGCAACAACCTCATGGTTGCGGCCCTATCACGCCATGCGATATAAAAAAAGGGGTCAAATAAACGACGCGAACCAACGTTCATTGTACCTCTTTGCCCACATTCCCTAGTCCGATCTAAACCCTAGCGAGAGAAGTGACGGGAAGGTCGCATTGTTCATCTCCATCTTCATCCTCTTCAAAGCTAACGGCAAGAACACCGGGAGAGGAAGAAGAGGGACGACTGAGAAAGAAGGAACGCCATTGCATCATCGACCTCACCATGACTTCGGGGTCAAATGGAAACGGCGGCAACAACGAAGGTACTGCCTAATACTCCTAGATCTAGTGGTTAGAGGTTAAGGGGAAGGTCCTAGACACTAGCAAATTCTATCAGATCACTGCTGTAGCTTCCTCCTGGAAAGCATCCTGCAGATTTTCATGCTTACCTGCTGCTGCCTTTAAGATTTTGCCTTGATCGTTACGAAGAACAGCAGTTGCCATCCCTTCTGAGTACCAGGTGTACTGGTCACCTGATTCAATTTCTTCAAAAGATTCAAATCCTCCAGCCTCCTCGAAACTAAGTGCACTACCTCATCAGGATTGTAATTTCCATCGCCAGCATTAGCTTTGATTCGAACGTTCCACGAAGTCCACAAAAAGACAAGGATTTTTTAACAAGTCGATATTTTTCATAAAAAAAATGACCTATGCATGGTTATGTGTGCAACCACGTTTCAAAAAAACCTCCCTATTAAGAACAAATTAATTGAAAGCCAACAACGGCCGGTTATGACAACCAGCTATATGGTTCTATAAGAGCCAACTAGGTAAACTTGTCGGGAGGCATGACAGTTTTCCATAATTAACGTGAAATTAGTTATTGGTTTATGTGGTAACTTATGACGGTTGGCCAAGAGACGTAACGATTGGTCAAAGGACATGACGGTTTAATACTCAATGACGAGACATGCACGAAGACAAAAATGTTTTTAGCGACATTAACTGCCACGATATGTATAAATAGGGCGGACCTAGAACACATCTCATTCATATCGAATCATTCCTGTAACATTCTTTATGTATACAGTAATAAAGGCTCAACTTAATTGTGCTATCTTATTTTTTACTTTTCCATAAGTTCGATAGGAACCTAGGTCCCAATCATCAACACGACCTTCTCTTGTTCCTCAACCTATAAACTCCGTATTTCCTCTATCATAGCTTGCGCTGAAGCGCACTCAAGCAACTTAATAGGAACATCTTCTAACAACAACTAGCAGGGTGGCCTATGCATTTGCGCGGCTAGATTTGTTTTAAAATTTATAGTATAAAATAATATAACTTATATGCTTAAGAATATATTAATGTATTTTGTAGGCTATTTAGATTTTTTAAGACATTATAAACATTACAAATGACAATAAAAGCTTGAAGCAAATTCAACTTAAGTAATGTAATTAAAGTATAAGTTTTGATGAAAAAATCATTAAGAATAATAAGTTGGTAGGGTTCTTAGAAACGTAGCAACTCTTCATCTTGCACAGATCATGTAGCGATATACCCTATCCTTTCTACATCAGTAACTCTTTTTTCAAAATATATGCAACAATATACTTTTATTTAATCTCAAGTAATACATTAATTATTTTACATAGTATTAGAGTATATTGCTCATATATACACAGATGCATTATGGACGACTTACTTTGAACTTATCTTCCCCACAAGCTGGCTAACCCATCAAATCGTATGTCTCTATCTCTTATTGATCGTCCCCACAACTTTTCTACTTCAACTTTCAATAGTAAGTCCCTCTCGGCTGCTATCCTTTTTAATGCAATACTATATCATATAGCCATCTTTTATTTCTCTCCAAATATTATTTAATGTTGAACGTTGTGGCATCAACATGCATAGATGTACAACTATCGCTTGTCCCTACCGAGACACTCGTCACACTCTTAGCAGTGGCCCTAAGCCTATTCCATACAGTAGCGAGATCTTTATTATGAGGTTTTTGCTACTTGTTTCGATTCATACAAAATCATACATTATATACAAATGCAATATGTTATACATGCTAGTTTCTTTTAGTCGACATTGGCCAACTCAACGATGTTGCTTTCTCACTAACTACAACGACTTCCTATCTTATCTGATGTTAGTATGCTTGCTTTAGTCATTGTATGATGATATGGAGAATCTTCCTGCCATCGCATGTAATGTTGTGTCCCTTTATAGCGACGACATGTTCTTAGCTATCTAATATATATATATATCCTCTGTAGCTTATCTTCCCCTCCCTAAAAGAGCCTCCTTATCATCAAGCTTCTTGTGTCACTGACTTCTGCAACAATGCAGACACTCACTACTTGTCGTTGTGGCTTTTGACTCATTTGGCTTTGGCCTTTTTCTTCAATGACTCCGATGAGCAGCGCGACGTTGTTCTCATATCTGACGTAACGCCTCCACCTATTACTTTCCCGTGAGGCATTATCTTCTTGCATGATAGATCAACACCTTTGCACTCATGTGTGGTCTCCTCCGGCAACACTCGTGATATCTACGTTATAACTTTCAATTGTATTCAAAACTTTAGTTATTGTTATTGAGTTCATATATAAATTAAATTACTAATTTTATTTAATTTATTCTAGATTTTAGTTATTTAAGGTGATGTGTGTATACGACATATACTTGTCAAGTATTTGCATAAGTTGGAGAATCATTTGAGCTGAATGGTGTATTATGAACACTAGATGTCGTGGGACGTGAACTAGGAGGAGTAGAAGCAAGAGCACAAGAGGAAGTATATCGAGATCATTGTCGACGACGTGGCAATGAAGCTTGCACCATGCACGTACTACAACTTGTAGACACATCAATTCATAATTATCCATAAAATCCTTTTACTCATGTAGCATATCTTCGTGTAATACATGTTCATACTCTTTTAATTATGGCTTTTGTGGGTGGATTCGGGGCGACCGGTGGGTTGTGGCATATTCATGTTTCGACATGTATTTCTCTCGTTTATTATATTCGAAATAATTGTGATGGATGATATACGATGAATAGAATGCATAGCATAATTTCAAAGTTATAATATTATGGGATTTCAAAGGTGTTTATGAATTATCAATTGTCAAACAATGGAATGGACGTAATAGCATGATATTGGTGAATGTGAATGTTATATGTGTCAATTTTATTTCATATTTATCATTTGTGATCATAATATATATTAGTTGTTGCCAAATTGAAGTATTAAAATATGAAAATCAGACGAAACGCTGTCAAAATTTCTAAATATAAGGTATTTTATGTGCAAACACTTAATATTTTATATTCACATAGATAGGAAATGTAGACAAATATTGCATGATTTTTTCACATTTTTTATAATTTTTCTAGTCTTAGGAGAACATTTTAGGTGGTAAAAAAAGGCCGAAATTTTAGTTATTTCAATTGAAATTTCGATTTTACTGATCGTCAAAATACTGAATTTGAAATTTGTTTTTTTTTCATTTTGGCTAAATTTTGACCGAAATTTCAAAGTCTCAATGACATTTTTGATTTTGGCCGCCTTGCGATTTGATCAAAAACAAAATTTGTAACCTTGTAGTCCACCCGCATAATTTAAATCCTTAATGACAAATTGATAAACGAACACCAATCAAAACTATCAAGTCAATCTAGTCCGGGCCGAACATTTTACGGGCGCATCCTCCAGCTTTCCAGAATTTTATTACGAGAGCCTCCAAATCTCTCGTGATCTTCCGCGGCGGCCGGCAGGCGAGGATGTCCACCGCGCGGCGCGCCCACCCACCGCAGGAGAACGGCGTGGGCGACGACGAGCGAGAGGACGGGGAGGGGGAGGACGGCGAGGAGGATGAGGTCGAGGAGGAGCCGCGGCTCAAGTACCAGCGGCTGGGCGGCAGCGTGCCGGCGATCCTCTCCACCGACGCCTCCGCGGCCATTGCCGTCGCCGACCGCATGGTCGCGCTTGGCACCCACAACGGCACCCTCCACATCCTCGACTTCCAGGGCAATCAGGTACCCTTCGCGATAGGGCGCTTGCGGAATTGGGGTTTGTGGTGTGGAGGTAACCAGGCTCTCGTAGCATTGGCCATTGGGTGATATCTGAAAGCTTCCTCTTAACTTGTCCGGACTTGTAGCATTGGCCTAGTGATTTCGTTTTACAAAAATACTAGCCAATTGTGGAAGAGGCGTTACAAAGGTGGAATTCTGGGGGACGCAGGAAAGCATTTGCAGCAGATATGTTAAGGACAGGGTTAGTGTGCGTATACGATCTGTGAAATTGTGAGGAATTACCTCTGGTGACCTATATGAACACCTCGGATTAGGATCGTATGCTAAGCTCTGAAACTGAGTTGAGGTGGCTGTGTGCTGAGAAGCTTCTGAACCCTTTTAACTAACAACATATACTGGAATAAACTGAAGTTTCTGCTAGCTTCATCATGGCTTGAATTCATGCTATGTAACATTATCAGTAAAGATCATGTCGCTACAAGTAATTAAACAGATTCTAGTTTCTAAGTCTGAATAAGAAAACTTAGCTGCACTTTTTTTTTTCAAAAAAAAAGGGTTCATGGAAATAATAGAGCTGAAAAATGATACATGATGTGTAAAGTGAAGCTTATGTTCTGAACTTCTGATGCCTCTGTCATCCCATGTAGATTCGATCTGTAGAAATGCCACATTCTTTTGTTGATATTCATCTGTTGCCATCCATTCGAATATGTTTTGTAGGTAAAGGAAATTGCTGCTCACACAGCAACTATCAACGACATCAGTTTTGATGCAGATGTTGAATATATAGGCAGCTGCTCGGATGATGGCACAGTAGTAATAAGCAGCCTCTTCACTGATGAAAAACTGAAGTTTGAGTACCATCGCCCTATGAAAGCAATAGCTTTAGACCCTAATTATTCCCAGAACTACAGAAGATTTGCTACAGGTGGCTTAGCAGGCCAAGTACTTGTGCTGACAAAAAAGACTTGGGGAGGAGGCTACCACAAAAAGGTGCACTTGGTTTCCCTGGGATAAAAGATAATCTGGTAGATCCAGTGAGCTCTAACGTTTGCTGTCTCATATCCCTGCTTGTAGGTTTTGCATGATGGTGAAGGACCGATTCATTTGATGAAGTGGAGAACAGACCTTCTTGCTTGGGTTAATGATGCAGGGGTGAAAGTGCATGATATGAAAACGGAAAAGGGAATTGCATTCATAGAGAGACCAAAAGGAATTCCCCGGCCGGAGTTTTTACTTCCTCACTTGGTCTGGCAGGTAATAACGCTTTCATTTACATGAATGATGCACACTTTATTTTGACCAAGTACGGCACATTTGGAACATTATGGCATGGTCACCCTATAAAATATCTACAATAAAAGAAAAGATTATGTAAATTGAAATCTTTTGCTTATATGTGCAATAAGGGATCATAGATTTTCTTTCCTATGTAGTTTGGGTCAGAAAGTCAGTACAAGACAGAGAATAGCCAAAAGAAGAAGAAAGCACATGATGCACATCAGTTTCTTTATGGGTGGAACATATTGTTTCTTATGTCTAGTAGCATGGTAGCTGTTTTATTTGCTGAGGAATTGGGATATACATCCACCTTGCTGTTAGTATACTTGATTTGCAAGACAATTATAATATTTTCTTTTCTTTTCTGAGTTCAATGGAATATGTACTTGCTGCATACTGATTGGTCTTTGCATATTTAGGATGATACAGTATTAGTTATTGGATGGGGAACAAGTATGAAGATTGCAGCAATTCGAACAGATTTATCTCAAGGACTGAATGGCATGCAGAGGAGTATCACCACATCAAGTTCTGAGAAGTATGTGGATATTGTGGGTTCATTCCAAACAGGCTACCACATATCTGGGATTGCCCCATTTGGTGATCTTTTGGTTGTGCTTGCATATATTCCTGAAGAGGATGTCAAAGAGAAAAAATTTAGTACTTCTGTTCGTTCACGCCAGGTAATCATCACTGCTTGTCCTTCTCATTATTTGTTTCTTTTCTCATATTGATTTTCCATTATCTTCGGAGCATTTTGTAGGGAACTGCACAACGTCCAGAAATACATCTTGTATCATGGAAAAATGATGAACTTACTACAGATGCTCTGCCTATTCATGGTTATGAACACTATGAGGCAAAGGATTATGCTCTTGCTCACGCGCCTTTCTCAGGTTTAGTGGACTGTGCTCTAACAGCGAATGAACATTTCCTTCCTTCTTCACCAAAATTTTCTAATCAAGGAAACCTTATTCTCTTGTCTTATCATCCAGGAAGTAGCAATGCAGGTGGACAGTGGGCTGCTGGCGATGAACCTTTGTATTACATTGTGTCTCCTAAGGATATAGTTGTCGCAAAGCCAAGGTTTGTTAAGATGTTGAACAACAAGAACTCATATTAGCCTTTAAGTCTACAGTTGCTAATGAAACAAGGCAGTAATCCGTTAGGTAAAATTTATCCTTTTTGAAAATGTGGCATATTTTCTCTGATTGTCATCTTGGAGGACCTCATTGATTTCAATCATTCTGCCCACATGATGTAATTGTAATATGCAACTGTGCTAGCTACTACAACAGATCACTCCAGTAACATATGTAATACAGTGATATTCAATTTTCTCTTAACTACAAGAATTATAGCCATGTTGGTTAGATATTTAAATTTCTTTTGATATTGTTCATTTTGCGTATGTTTATGTCCTTGCTGCAACAAAAATCCATGGCCAATTTCATCTTCAAAACATTGTTTTTGATGTTTTTACTGATATAATTTGTGCCTTCTAATTAGAGATGCTGAAGATCATATTGCTTGGCTTCTTCAACATGGTTGGCATGAAAAGGCATTGGCTGCAGTTGAAGCTGGACAAGGGCGGACCGAGCTTCTTGATGAGGTAAACTAGCAAATAGTTAAGTATTCATAAACTGCTAAGATACCTGTTTTCTTCCCATCTGATATATTATCCTAGTCATGTTTAGACCTAACTAGAAAAGGAAGTAGTTGAATTATTAAATTTTGCTCATGCTGTTTCCTCTCAGGTGGGTTCAAAATACCTTGATCACTTGATAATTGAAAGAAAATATGCTGAAGCTGCACAACTCTGTCCAAAGTTGCTGCAAGGATCTCCTTCAGCATGGGAGAGGTGAGAAAAATAAGTAGATACACACTTTGCCTTCATCATGTGAGCTAGAATAATACTTACAGAATGAGATTTCGATAGCCATTATATGTGTTAATTGAGCATTTTTTATATGTAGTAACCAAAACTTTCGTGCCACAGGTGGATCTTTCACTTTGCTCATCTACGGCAACTTCCTGCATTGGTCCCTTACATACCTACGGGGAATCCACAGCTGAGTGATACTGCTTATGAGGTGCTTGCACTTTTTCCTTGGGGGTAGTGGTGCACCGCCCTGCCGCTGGCGCGCCCCGGGGCAGGCGGGCCGGGGGGTACCTACCTGTTTGTAATACTATTCTGATTGGTTTATGCAGGTTGCCCTTGTAGCTTTAGCTGCCAATCCTTCTTTTCATGAACTTCTCTTGGCTACCATAAAATGTTGGCCACCGACAGTATACTCCGCTTTGCCAGTCATATCTGCCATTGAGCCACAGCTAAATTCTTCCTCGATGACTGATTCATTGAAAGAGGTAGGGTTGGAAGTTGGAACATTGTTTAATGCATGTAAAACCTATACACCTTATTTATTTGTGCTCTTTAAAAGATTGATATCTTGGTCTTATTTGCATTGTAGGCTTTAGCTGAATTATATGTGATCAATAGTCAACATGAAAAGGCCCTTTCTCTATATGCTGAAGTAAGTACATCCTGAATTGTAGTTTATTTTCAATACATGTCTGTATTGCTAATCTAACCTCATTTCATTCAGCTCTTGAAGCCAGATGTATTCGAGTTTATCGAGAAGCATGACTTACATCATGCCATTCATGATAAGGTATGGTGTAAGGATTCCCAAAAGGATGATAAAATTTATCACAAGTCTGGTATTTTTAGTTTACATTTGTGGCTTTGGAAGTTGTAGAATTAGATGTGGCAATAAAGGCTAGTCTGTTATCTAATCTAGCTGATTGTATAAAGTTGCCTTCTACGGGAGACATAATGTAAGACAAAAACTAATCCTCCCATATCCTCCACAGATTTACTTATTGGTCTTATATATTATGCAGGTTGTCAATCTTATGATATTGGATGGTAAAAGAGCAGTTCACTTATTGATCCAACATCGTGACATCATTCCCCCATATGAAGTTGTGGGGCAATTGTTGCATACTAGTACAAGTTGCGACAAGAAATATTTATTGCATCTATATTTACATGCTCTGTTTGAGACAGACATGAATGCTGGAAAAGATTTTCATGATATGCAGGTATTTGGTTTCCCCTTTAATATGCAGTATATTTACCATACAGTCTACCTTCTCATTCTGCACATTCCCCTATTTTTGTACCTCTAGCTCGTATTTTGACACGAACCGGTAACTCCAACTATCTGTGTTATAGGTGGAGCTTTATGCAGATTATGAGCCAAAGATGCTACTACCCTTCCTCCGTACCAGTCAGCATTACAGGCTTGACAAGGTTCTGATTCTAAAATTTTCTATTATAAAACCTGTTGTTGATTATTTACAGAAGCAATGATGCGTGGTTATTTCAGGCATATGAAATCTTTGCACAAAAAGAACTTGTAAGGGAGCAAGTTTTTGTCCTTGGTCGTATGGGAAATGCTAAGGAAGCTCTTTCTACTATTATAAACAAACTGGAAGACATACAGGAGGTCCTAACCTGGTTATCCCCATTTTCTAAAGATATCTTGTGCTATGTTAACCAACTCGAGTAAGGGGTTGGATTAAAATAACAGAAATCTTGAACTGTATGCAGGCCGTTGAATTTGTTATGGAGCAACACGACGATGAACTATGGGAGGAACTGATAAAACAATGCCTCTTAAAGCCTGAAATGGTAATTGAATCAGATTCCGTTTAATCTTCATGAGACATACTCCTTCAATATCTTACATTCAATTTTTGTGATTGTTGAGCAGGTTGGGATGCTGTTGGAACATACCGTTGGCAATCTTGACCCTCTGTACATTGTCAGTTTGGTTCCTGATGGGCTAGAAATACCAAAGTATGCTGTCACCAAAATTTACCTTCCAAAGATCATGAGATCCTACAAAATACCATACATAACAGTAACCTTACGTCCTTATCAAATGATTTTCTTTCATCTGGATTCAGCAACAATTCATAAACATGTTTGCTATGACCCTTTGGTGAGCTTATCATGACCATTATAGGATTATGTTGATACTGTAGAATCCAGCTGGTGTACGCCATCTTTTAATACAACCCTTTCCTTCCCCGGTTAAGTATTTACCGAATCCTAATGCTTTTGACAGGTTGCGGGATCGCCTTGTGAAAATTGTGACAGACTATCGAACAGAAACTTCACTGCGACACGGATGCAACGATATACTTAAGGTTAATGTCTCAATTTCACTACCCTGCCCTATCTGTCATCCATCTCAACGTTTGCTGACCCTGCTTAGTACAGGCTGATTGTGTTAACCTTTTGTTTAAATACTACCACGAGGCTCGGTGTGGAGTCTACATGACAAGTATGGATGAGGAGGTGAATGGAACCAGAGTTGTCGAAGGATCTTCACGAGCAAGCGAACGATCGAGTGTGCGGACTTTAGATATCAAATCCAGAACGAGATGTGGTGCCCGATGTTGCTTGTGCTTTGATCCTTTGTCTATCCAGGACATCTCCGTCATTGTGTTCTATTGCTGCCACGCATATCATCTGTCTTGCCTCGAAGGTGGGTTAGACTTGATGAAATCAGACAGTAATATTCAGGACAGCGACGATGGCTCGGAGGAAGATGGTAGTTCCCTGTCAGGCAAGTCACGAATGCGCTGTGTATTGTGCACTACAGCTGCTGCATAAGTTATTCCGTATTGAGTAGTCCATATTCTCATGTGTTGCGTTGTAAGTTTGAGCCCTGTAATTATTGTGTTCTTTTGGCGTGATACACATGTACAATAGGTTGATTCTTTGAGGTAAAGCTATGTCCTCAGCAAGAAGAGTTTTGTTTAAATTTGACCCACCAGTTGATTCCTTTAGCAAAGTTGTGCGGCATTTGTTTTTCAATGCCGCGTTTGCCAGATCATCGAAGGTTCATTGCAGAATTGTTCTTTCTGAAGCTACGATAAGAGAAACCATTCAGATTCCGACCTTTGTTGTTCTATTTTTACCTTCTTATGTGTAGAGGATAATTTTGTCTGGTACTGCAAAGCGGAAGTAAAAAAAGACAAAGCCCAAATAAATAGAAAGCTTATAAAGACACAAAACTATAGAACACTAGTTTTTTATTCAAAACTAACGGCGTTGCCGACGGATTGCTTCATTTACAATTACAACCATCTATCCTACATGCATCCACCTCCAGTCCTCCACACACTACTTATCTAGTTCCCCACCAAATTGCATTCTTCTTACACAATCCTGGTATCATGT
Organism: Guadua angustifolia; assembly: GCA_036346375.1. NCBI lineage: Eukaryota > Viridiplantae > Streptophyta > Magnoliopsida > Poales > Poaceae > Guadua > Guadua angustifolia. The sequence continues at coordinate 49,177,552 of CM070506.1, read as the reverse complement.
ACTCTCTCTCTCTCTCTCTCTCTCTCTCTCTCTCTATATATATATATATATATATATATGAAGCCTTTTTTATACTCCCAGGTGTACATATTCCCACCTCTAATATAGCATTTAAACGAATATGTTATACTTCTTTATCACTTTCGGTATACTTCAATAATAATTATAAGATATTCCAATGCGATATAGTTGAAAAAATTTCATCGAAACTCTTTATTTTTGCTATATACACTATTCCATATGTAAAAAAGTGTATACACAAATTATGCTATAAAAATGGAGCATGATGAATTTTTCATAAAACTCACTTTGGAGTATCTTATAATCGATGATAGAGTATGTTCAAAAGGATAAATATGTATAACAACATCATTTAAGCGGTATACTTAGAGTGAGAGTACGTACACCTGAGAGTATAGAACCATTTTCCTATATATATATATCTATACTCACAGGTGTATGTACTCCCACCTTCAAGATACCATCTAAATGATGTTGTTATACCTCTTTATCCTTTTGATTATACTCTAATACTGATTATAAGATACTCTAAAGTGAGTTCTATGAAAAATTTCATTAAAGTCCACCTTTTACAGCATAATTTGTTTACATATTCCTTATACATATGGAAAAGGGTATGTAGCAAAAAAAATAAAAGGTCTGATGAAATTTTTTTAATCATGTTGTATTGGAGTATCTTAGAATTATTATTGGAGTATACCGAAAGTGATAAAGGAGTATAAAGTGTTTATTTAAGTGGTATATTAGAGGTGGGAGTATGTACTCCTGGGAGTACGGAAAAGGCTTCCTATATATATATATATATATATATACACACTTTCTAGGCTCCGATGCCTGCAAGCAGTCGCTCAATTGCAAGCATGCAAACAAAGCCTTTGTATCAGGCGATCTTCATCCTGTGATTATTGTGTTTTTGCACTTAAGCCCCCCCACTTGCCCCCTCACCCCATGTGCAATTTGCCAAAACCCCATACACCTCTGAACAAAAAGCATCTTCATCCTGTGGTTCTTGTGTTTTTGCATAAGCCCCCCACTTGCCCCTCACCCCATGTGCAATTTGCCAAAACCCCATACACCTCTGAACAAAACGCAGCAACCATGAATGAAGATCGTCCGGTACAAAGGCTTTTTTGCATGCTTGCACGTACGGATCTGCTAGCACAAGCAATGAGACCTCTTTTCTACTCCCGGAGGTAATTACTTCCTATGCCGTATCCCACAATGTATGGGGTATCTCATGCGGCGGAGAGTATGTACATATAGTATATGAGTATATAAGATCATATAGGTGGTATGCACATATTTTGGACATACTCCTTTTTATGTGCATATACAAAGATATTTGCAAAATACGTTAAAAATTATGGACTCCTTTGCAATTTTTTCATGTGGTTCACATTAGAGTACCTTAAAATTAGCCTATGAGTATATTCAAAGTGATAAAGAAGTATTTCAAGTTATATATATATATACAATATAATTACTTAGGGCACCATGATCTAAAAAGAATATTTTCTCTATGTATTTTCATGTGACGTGGGCTTACAAATTTTGTTCCAATTGACGAGACATTATCCTCTATTGCAGTCCTGTTCCCCTCTTCAAATGAGGCTGTGACCTGTATTTGACTATTGGGCTCGGTGCTCCTGGTAGCTAGCATCTGGTATACAGAAGCAGGTCTGTTCTGTATTTGAATTTAGTTTGAGAACTAGTGTTTCGGGGGTGTAAATGTCTATCGCATAAGCTTAGCATGTGATGCTTGCTGGCAATTGTAAAGGTCTAAGGCGAGATTGGAAATTGGAGATATCGCAGGTGCACTTGCAGATGGCGAGGAAGCAGTAAGAATAGATCCCAAATTTCCTCAGGTATTACTTCGCTTGTACATTGAGCTCCTTGTCTTGTTCGTAGTACTAAATGCTTAGGTCTGCCATAAGCCCGTAAACTTGATTACTACAGATCACTGGAGTACTATGACATGTTGTTTTGCTAATTAATTGAATGGTTCAGTTTGGCCATTATTTGCCACAAACATGTGCAAATGCTTTGGCTAGTAACTTTAAATTGGAGAAGCCAGTAAGGATTGCTACAACAATCGCGTGGACAAAACCAAATAATGCGCTTGATCATGAGTTACAAAATCGACGTTCACAGTAGTGATTTCAAAATTTGGACTGCACTGCTTAATTTTCCTAAAACAAGGGGCACAAGTGACCTCGGATGACAGGTGAAAACAACTGTAATGTGAAATGACATTTACTTGTACAACATGATCATATCATTTATATTATACTAAATCGCTCGCATCGCATGGGCGTCAGTCATATGTTACGGTTGCATTTAGGACCTGTCAATTGTCATATAGTCATGGCCTCGTGAGACCTTGATGCAAAACATATGCTTGTGCATGGCACCAACACGAAATGACGAAACATCAAGTGACAATCAAAGTCGAATGAGTAGCTGAGGCATCAAGTTCAGTATCCAGTACCTCTGTTTTTGCTGTTGAATCAACAGCGTGTGTGCTGATCCGTCATGTTCTTAACTTCCATTGATGTTCCTCCATCATTGCAAGAAACACATTTGTATCTTCCCCAAATGCTACAATATGTTACATGCAAAATGCTTCGGTATCTTTGTTTCTGACTGCTCGAAAGCTTTTCGATCTTTCTTGTTTCTGAAATGCTGACTTTGTAACATTCAGTAACCTGACATGTTGCTGTAGTTTAAAGCCGTGCATTTCAAACTTCAGACGTACCTTTCCCACTTGTAAACATCAACTGAATTGAAAGATCCTACAACTCTACATCAACGAATCCTTAAATTTCGGGCTTATAATATATTTCTTATTGCTATTCTTGCTCATTATCCATACGTTGTGTGCAGCTCAAGCTTTCGTCGGGTCAAAGTCTATGGGCGAAAGGGAGGATCCGACGCCCACGTTTCCCTCCCACCGTTTCGGATGCGTGGCGCTAAAGCGAAGCTCGCGTGGTGGCAACTGTAGCGCTAAACGCTCCGGGTAGGGCTGAACAAAGAGCTCATTGAGCTCGCTCGGTAACTCGTTTTAAAATTGCTTCGATTATATTTATTTTTTTAAAAATAAAAACTAGTTGATTTGGAACAAGGGTCAACTTCGGCTCGGCTCGTTAAACTCGGCTTGAAGTTGGGTCTCAAACAATCAGAGGCGTAATAAATAAAAATAAATCGAGTGTCGAAGAAAGCTCGGAAAAAAGTTCAACTGACTTGTTATCCACCCCTGCCTCCAGGTAAATTTCTCGCCGGCGCGGCGCCTAGTTCTTCTGGTTGCCGTTATCCATCCATCAGGCGAAGTTCCTGCTTGCGTTTGCCTTGCTTGATACTCCGTCCGGTCACAAAGTTGTCAATCTGGATATAACACAATTTTGGTCACTGATTTTTATTATAATATAGTTATAAAATCCAATAAAATTATAATATTATAAAATATTGTTGAGACAAATTTATATATAATTTTCACGTGTCTAATTTAAATATTTAAAAAGATAGCAATAATTAAAATTTCAAAAGTTTAATTACCCTTTATTAAAAACGTAAGTTATTTACGATTAAAGGGTGTACTTAGCATGCCATTATTGCAGGATTGCAGCCTTGCAGGACACGAAGCGAAATACTTATTTGGTAGCGCTGCGTCACGCAGGATGGGCACGTCTGAACGTCCAAACAACCAACAAACACGTGTCACGCTCCGCTGGACGGTTTAGTTGCACGGGGGAAAAATCTTCTTCCCTGCAACTCAAGTGATGTAAACTACTGATGTGTCATCATTGCCTGTGCTCGGTTGGGTGGCGTTTACGGTAAGTAGGAAAAAGGTCGGAAAACGAGATGATAGAACGGGCAGAATACACAGGTAAAAAAAAATCATGATAAAATGCTTGTTTTTCACAATGACGTCTAGGGGTGGTAATGGGGACCCGTTCCTCGATCCTCAACGGGGAATTCCTCTATTAGGGAACGGGTATGGAAAGAAATCGTCCCCCGCGAGGATGGAAACGAGGAAAATTATTCCCTCGTCGGAGATAGCAGGGACGGGGACGGGGAGTTTTTTTCCCTGCAGGGACTCGGTTGGGGATCCAAATTTAGTTTAATCCAATTTAGTTATTAGATTGCAAACATATTCTCTAGCCCATCATATTTACATTTTCATAAACAGGACAACATAATCTTCAATGAATGCATACATTCTTTTTTTCCTTGTTGATATGATTTTAGAGTTAAAATAACTATAAGAACTCTTCTCTTGTGTGAAATTTTCGCGGGGATGGGTCTCCGATGCCCGAACGAGGATAGGGACGAGGGGATCTTCTCCCTCAAAACGGGGAACGGGGAACAGAAAAATTTTAGATCACGAGAACGAAAACGAGAAGACACTCCCGAACAGTGAATGACCCCGTTGCCACCCTAGCGTCGTCATGATCTAGGTGCCTCTAGTTACACACACAGATAGCTAGCTAAAACGGTCCGGTACAAAGCTTGTGGAATGTGGTGAGTCTTGTACTTAGTGCGAGTACATGACGCATTACTTCTGGTTCGGATTGCCTTAGTCTTCCCGAAACCATCGATCAAAACTAACAGCCGTGACCTCATACGAGAAGAAGCACCGAGAACATTCGCGTGGGACGGGATCTTCTACTGTGAATCAGACAAAGATTTATCGCCGTGATATAATGGAGGTATAACCGGTACCCTGTTGGCCTGTACCGTATCCTACTATTTATTACAGTATTGTAACTCGGTGGGTACGTACTTGACGTGTGACACTAGGATCGATGAGTGTAAGCCTTGCACTGAAAATTACTTGTACCACGATGGTAGGATGCGACGTGAGCCGTGGAAAAGCGCGACTTGAAATGAGAATTTTCACTGTTGTAACTTTTCTTTTTGAACTAACTCCTGTATGATTTCTTTTAAAAAATCTAATCCCCGAGCCTCGAACGGGAGCACGAAATTACTATAGCACGACACATAGCGAAATTCGCTATGCCGAGTCTGGATTTCGATATGCCACAGTACTTGTGCGTGAGAAATCGTCACCGTGACATCAGGGTAGGGATGGCAAAATTACCCGTGGGTACCCGACCCAATGGGTTCGGGTATGGATTTGATTTCAGACCCGCGGGTTTCAAATTTCGGGTTCGGGTTCGGGTTCGGTTTTGCACCCGTGGGTACCCGAATTAATTAATATAAATTAAAAATAATGGAAGGTTAATTCAAGATTTTCAAGCATCATTCGAGATGTAAGATGCGGTAACTTTCATGATTATATACACCATATATTTTTCCTTTAAACATAGAAATTACAAATGAATTGATTGACAATTGATGGTTGAAAAATTTGATTGTGAGGTGAATTTAATTTCGGGTTCGAGTACCTGTTCGGGTTCGGGTATGGGCGTGGGTATGTACCCGTGAGAGATTTCGGGTTCGGATTCGGGTATGAATTTCGGGTTTCAGGTTCGGATCTGCGGGAGGTGTACTCGCCTATACCCGCCCGATTGCTATCCCTACATCAGGGGGCCACAATGTGTAGGCGACACACCATAGACCGAGAGCACATGAACTCAATTTCCACAAGGCTGAGCGTGGAAATTCGCTTTTCCACGGCAGGGCGCAGTAATTGCATTTGCCGTGGAGTGATGTGTATTTACCACGGTGCGGCAGTGTGGTAATTACGTGACATAGTCTTGTGTATTGTATGAATGCTACGTTCTCTCTATGCGGAGAGTGATCGCTAATATACAGGTCCGAAAGCTAATTTTAAAAAAAATTTGTACGGGCGCACGTTTTTTAAAAACAAAAGAAATTAACGGACTAGACAACAGTTCGATGTAAGTACTATCAGTGGGTAACAATGAAAAAGTCAGTGATCTCCGTCCAGTTATCAATAAGATTAAATTTCTATCGAGAACCGACGAGCGCGTGCACCGCTTTTCGCAAAACATTTCAGTGTACGCAGGAGGGATGCGCACGTGTGTCACGGTATGAATAGTTGTAAGATACACGCGCAGTGTGCGTGCCTCCTGATCGCAAGGTCTAGTCAAGCGTTCGAGTACGTTCGGCTCCCCTGTATTTGACGCCTATCATTTCCAGTGTAGAGTCTAAACTCTAAAGCATAAAACATTTTGGTTTTCCAGCAATGAAGTATAGTCATGCCAGTCTCGTTGTCTTGCCGTGGGACAGAAAATGATTCTGCAGCTGCTCAAGAAGAAAAGAAAGAAAACAAATGGAAAGGTTTTGTCGGGACAATCCAAATGTTAGCAAAATGGTCCTGCTGTTTTACCGTTCTCATTCTTTTTTAGAAAAGAAAATCGATGCTGACAAGAAGAGGAAGAAGCGTCAAGGAGCGAAAAGGCGAAGAAGTGTTTTGGGTACGCGTCTTACGGGCGGGCCCACGGTGCTACCTCCCAAGTCCCCACCCCCCTCCCTTCCCGGAAACGCGTTCTTGCCGGCGACAAAAGGAAAGCTTCCTCCTCGCCTCCTGTCCACGTCGTTCACACCGTCCGCCCCCTCCCCCCTTCACACCTCCGACGCCACTGCCACCTTTATATCCCCTTCCCTCCGTCTCCCCTTTCTCTCTCCTCCTAACCTCCCCCCATCCAACGCCGCCGCGAGCCCCGCCTAGCCAGATGTTCCTCGCCGACAAGTACCACTCCCTCCTCCCCTTCCACCCCGCCACCTCCAAGAACCACCTGGGCAAGGCGCCGCCCGGGGCGGGACCCGCCGCCCGCTTCGACGCAGCGCTCGCGTCGCGCCTCCGGAGCCTGCTGCCCCTGCCGGCCTCCCCACTCGCCGCGCTAGCGCGCCTCGCCGACCTCCTCGCGGTCACGCTCGGCGAGGCCGTCCCCGAGCTCGCCGGCGTGTGGGACGCGGCCGCCGTCTCCGCGCACCTCGACGCCGGCGTCGCGCTCCTCGACGCTTGTAACTCCATCGCCGCCCGCCTCGACCGCCTCCGCCGCCGCCGCCTCCTCTCCCGCTTCGCTCTCCATCTCCTCTCCTCATCCTCGGCTTCCCCGTCCCCATGCACGATCCGCCGCGCGCGCGCTGCGCTCGCCGACCGTGATGACCGCGCCGCGGCGTCCCCTCCCCCTCCGCTCCCTTCCCTCCCGTTTGATCAACCCCGTGGCCCCCTCTCTGCCGCGGCGCGTGTCCTCCTCGCCGTGGATGCCGTTTCCTCCCTTGCAGCGGCAGCCGCGGCCGCCGTCCTCGGCGGTGGCGCCCTGGAGGCCGCCTTCCCCCTGATCTCCGGCAACTTCCCGTGGGCGGACGCCTTCAACGCCGTCTCCAGCCAGCTCTCCGGCCTCGCGACCAATACCGGCGAGGTGGACGCCATCGACGAGGCCGTCGACAAACTCGCGTCGGTTCTTGACAGCGAAGGGGACATCGACGAGGCGGCGCTGCAGGCCGCCACGCAGGGGGTGGAGAAGCAGACGGAGGAGCTGACGGCGCGGCTGGACCGCCTGTCCGACGCCGTTAACGGCGTGTTCCGCGCGGCGCTGTGCCTCCGCAACGCCGAGCTTGGGGGCTTCATGGTGGGACCCGCCGAAAAGACATGTAAATAGCCGTTACTGCTGTGTAGCTATACTCGTATGTTACTGTATACAGGGTTACAGGAGCAGGGCAACACTGGGTGATAGCTTATTAGCCAACACTCAACGGCATGTTTGGCGTTGGGCGAGTCTGGTAATTGTTAATTGTCTGTGTGTCAAGGAGGCCACATATCAGAATGCTTGCATTTTGCACCCTTTTGGAAATGTGGAATCCGGTAAAATGTGGGAAAATTGTTGCAAATGTTCAACCTGGCTCTGTAATTTTGCGGCATGGTAAATTTGCACTATGAGGAATTTGTGTTGGATATCTTCTTTCTTAGTCGATTTATCAATTTGGAACTACGAACAATAAAACCATCTTAGCTTACTTTTTAGTATATCCATTTTAGTTTTTATGTGAAAGGGTGAGAAAAGAATAGGCTCTTAGAGCATGTATAATAAGGCTAACTAAGCTTACTCTTAGCATATATATATATATATATCAGTTTTGTCTTATGTAGAATAATGAGAAAAGAGAGAATAGAATTGACTATTTTCATAGCCAGTATTGTACGGGGACATAGTACGGGGACATAGGTAGATTAGTTATGTACAAGACAGAATAGACAATTATTATACAGTATTTAGAGCTAACCTTTAGAGAGCTATTATACAAATTGGTTTTAGTGCTTACTCTAAATGATATGGATGAAAGATAGAGTAAGTAGTAGGCTTTGTTATTGTACTTGCTCTTATTTAGTAATAAACATTGCACAGAGGTATAGATAGATTAATTGTATACAAGAGAGGGGATAGTTATTGCACAATATGTAGAGTCAATATTTAGAAATAGCTATTGTATATGTGGTTTTAGTGTTTACTCTAGATAGTCTAGATAAGAGAAGGAGTAAGTAGTAAAATTTTTGTACTCTTCTAAAAACCACAGGCGACTATTTATTTTCTCGGGGCCATAGGCAACTATTTACGAAATCTCATTACTTGCCAAGTTGTTACTACGAGACTATTAGCATGTGCTCTAATAATTTTTTGATCCACGGATGCATACTGAGACTGAGGAGAGAACTTGTCAAAGTTTTTGAATCACTACTCACTAGGCTCACATGCACTATTCGAAACGACTCCTTCTGTTTTTGCTGTATTTGTCCTGCACGACTCATCGTGCGTACAGATCAAACAAGTATTAAATATAAAAAATAGTTAACGATAAATGATCATATATATTTTTATTAAATGACATAACATAACCATCCAACCTCATTAAAGGCATTTAAGCAGGGTGTAGTGAGAAAATTATTTACAATAACTATACTCTAGATTCTCTCAACACATAAATATATATTAAAACGAACAAAATCGAGGGTATTGACAAATATAGTGAAACCCAGACATTATCAAATTTAAGGTCAAACAACATACTTCCTCTGTCCATGTATATAAGCCGTATTTCTTTTTGTCACATACTTCCTCTCGCCGTATAAATTCAATGGAGTGTGATCGTGATTCAAAATTTTTATGAGATCTTAATAATTTTCTTATAACCCTTATGCAAAATTTTCAAAAAATTTAAATTTTTTTTGTTGCTAAAGCAAATTTATGTATTGATCATTAGGCCTTTATGAGTATGTAGCACTGTCAGAATTTTTAGAACTTCTTAAAGCTTGATCATTAGATGAAAATTTTATAAAAATATTAATGATAATTTAGGACCATCCACAAAAATTTTCAAAATTTTCTAACATGGTTTATACAATTTTTCATTTGGTTGAAGTTTGCCGGTAAAGCTTTTATTAGCACAGTAGAACTCTCCAAATTTTCAAAAATTCATGAAGCTTGATCATTATCTGAAAATTTTATGAGAACATTAGTGATGCATCACAACCATGCACAAATTTTTTTAAAATTTTCTAACATGGTTTGTTTCATGTTTCATTCGGTTCAAATTTGTTGGTCAACGTTTTATCGGGCTAGTAGCAATATTTAAATTTTTAAAAATTTCACATATTTTATAATTTTCTCAAATTTTTATGGCAACATCATCAATTGATGATGTCAGGAATCTTCAAAAAAAAATTTAATTTTTTTGACTTCGTTTCTACTGGATTTCACCCTGTCCAAATTTACTGAGATCTCGAAAAAAAAACAGAATTCAAATTCTTCTTTTTATTTTGGCTAGAATTTATTTGAAATACCGAAATTCTGTTTTTTGATTACGGACGGTATTTAGATTTCAATCCCCCAACCCTAACCCAAAAAAAACCCCGCCCGTTTCGTCAGCGCGGACGCAAAACCGCACGTCAAAATGTCAGCGGCGCATGGGCGTGGGCGACGATGAGGAGGAGGTTGCCGAAAGGCGTATAGTGTTCGCGTCTTCGCGACATCCACTGAACAACTAGTCGGGTCAAATACCATGTCCCTGCAGTTGCAGTCCTTGCAGCCGTCACGCAAGCGCGCGTGCGCAGGCGCAGTTTTGCCGTCGCGGCAAGCGTATGGGCAGGTCGCGCCGGCCGCTGCCGTCGTCGCGGTGCGGAGCGAGGCGAGCTGGCCCTGCCCGACACCATCGAGCAGCGCTTGCCCATACACTTCGGCTACTCCCGAATCCCGATGGGGACGCCATGCTTGCTTGGCATCTGAGCATCTCTGATCGTACGTACTTCTACTAAAAAGCGTGCATCGTAGCTATACCATGCCTGTCGCGAGATACGGAATCGCTTTCTCTCTCCTCGATTGTAGTAGATCATTCTTTTTATATAAATCTGTTGCACCTGGGAAGGACTGGAGGGAAGTGTACAGAATGGGAATTGGGATGTAGCGCTCGTGAAAACGGTGTACATATGATCACCCCGCGTACGGGGATCCCAAATTCTTGCACCAAAATGCCGGTTTGCTGTTTTGCGTTCTACACTGAAATCTGCACTGTGGCAGGATACAACAGTTCTAAACTATGTTTTGTGTCTGGGCTCTCTCACAATACACTAAATTCAATAGGGTTTATTCATGTTTTTCAATCCAATGGATCAGATTCACTACTAGTAATTATTTATACTTCCAACGGTAGTATGATAGTAGATATAGCTTTAACAAATCAATGACCAGATTTAATTTCTACTGTACATTATGTACTACCAATATAATATACCGTAAAATTTCTCTTTGTATCTACAGCTCGTACATGGTGGCAAAGTTCCAAATTCTGTTTTTGGACCACATCTCGGAGGCGGCAGAAATTCAAAATTTTGGCAAGATTTCAAAATTTCGATCGATATCCGGATGAAATTTCAAAAAGTAAATTTAAAATCGAGGAAATCAAAATTTCTGTGAAATTGGCTGAAAGTTTGATGATTTTCAACCCAGTGTGAAATGGTTTCCCAAGACTAGAAAAAAGAAAATATGAAAAAAATCATGAAAGCATTTATCTATATTTCCTATTTATTTGAATGCAAAATAATAAGTATTTGCATATAAAATTTCCAAGTTAAGGTTTAGGCAGAAATTCAAGTTAGGGTTAGGGTTTAGACCGAAATACATTTTTTAGGATTGAAATGCAAGTTATGGTTTAAACCGAAATACTAATTGAGATTGATTAGCCTCTCCTTTCTTTTTACCTCAAGCTCTTCTACAATATTTTCAAATCGATATGAGCTGTCCAAATGTTTTGACCTCATGAATTATATTAATTAGGTTTAAGTTATTTTTTATCTCAAGAATCTTTTTTTTATTTTTGTGTCATAATTTGTATATGTATTTTTTGCCAAACTTTTCACATATATTCTTTATAAAAGGCATTACAATTCTCGACAAAAAAATTATTGCATGGTCCGGTCAAAAACCATACAAACTAGTCTAAAATGCCGAAATCACCAAGATTTCACCGAAATCTACTTAAATCACTGTAGTAATCCCTAATTTTCAATTTTTTCATTCCACGGTATTTTGAATCTCGTCTCCCACCGAAATATGAGATTTTTCGAAATTTTGAACGGGCGGTGAGGCTCAAATAGTAACTTTGCGTCCATAATAGCAGAGTACATTGACCAAATTAACCCCAGTTTCTCGCCCGTCTTGTTGCAGTCAAGCGCCATAGTAAAGATTCGCTAATGCGTCTACGTATGTAGTTTGCTCACTTGCATTCTTGCGGTCGCCACCAACTGTTGGAGAGTAATAACGCAATGAAAATTCGAACCTCTTTTTCCTAACCCTTTTGATTTGCTTCTAATTTGTTTTTTTTTCTTCGCATGGTTGCGTTTAAAGAAGAGCATGTGCGGAATCTCGACGATCATACGTTCGTACTCGAAAGTTCCTTTACTCAATATTTTGTACCAACGAGGTTCTCAAACAAAAGCAAATCGAACTTTAAATCGGGAAGGCCATTAGGCCCAATACCCCAACGAAGCCCAGCACGGCCTGCCAACTCCGCAATCAACAACCACGCAAGTACGGCACGCGCGAGAGGGGTCAAATTGACGTGGTCGAACGAGGCAACCAACCAGCGATGGTCATTCACCCGCGGCGAGCCAACTCCGCTGCCCCACGTACTCGCCGTCTCCACTATTCCCTCCCAGAGACTCTGACCGCCCTCCTCCTCCTCCTCCTCCTCGACTCAACGTTTAACCACCCCTCCCTATTAAATCGCTTCCCTTGCATGCAATTACCGAGCCTATCGATCTTAAGTTTGCAGCGATCGACCGGCATTGATCAGCTAGGAAGAAACCAGCCGGTCATGGCAAATCTCGTTTCCCTCGTGACGCTTCTTGCACTCTTCGGCGCATTGGGACGCCGCGCCGCTGCCACCGACTTTGAGGTCGGTGGAGACGATGGCTGGGTCGTGCCGCCGGGCAACGAGGCCGGCATGTACAACCAGTGGGCGTCCAAGAACCGCTTCCTCGTCGGCGACAGTGTCCGTAAGAAAGATACTTATCGGTTCATTCGATCTCATGTGCTTCCTTAATATAGTTGGTGCTGTAATTCTATTGGCGGTGGCATTGATTCGCAAACTGACCGTACGACGTACGTTCGCATTGATGGGTACGTACGAAGATTTCAAGTACAAGAAGGACTCGGTGATGGTCGTGAAGGAGGACGACTACAACATGTGCCGGTCGTCGCATCCCATCTTCTTCTCCAACAACGGCGACACGGAGCTGCGGCTGGACCGCCCGGGCCTCTTCTTCTTCATCAGCGGCGTGACCGGCCACTGCGAGCGTGGGCAGAGGATGATCGTCAAGGTCATCGGCCACGACGCTCCACCGCCCGTGCCGTCGGCGCCTCCTAGCCCTCCGCATCCGAGCGGCGCTGTGCCGGGCACCAGCGGATTCACCGGTGCCCTTGCCGTCTCGGCGATGCTGTTGCCGGTCATTGTGCATTGTGTCTAATATATTAGCGTGGCTGGCTGGATATCTACGTCTTTGAAGCTCAACTGTTAGGTTTGTGCGTGTTTACTGAATTTCGTTTGGTGTTGTTTAATTGGGGTATTAAGATGCGCATTTTTTTTGCAATCATCTAGTGCATTTCCATGTCGTGATCTGTTGTTCGGTAGAGTTGCGTGCCGTTCCTACTTAAATTTTGAAATTTAGAATTGGATCTATGGTTAGCGATATCTTCTATGAGTGGAGGATTAAGTTGTGGCTTCTAATGCTTATTGATGTTTGTCTTACTAAATTTTGATAGTGTTAACTAAATTTTGTAAGTATTTAGCTTGCTACCAAATTTTGGTAAGATTCACTTCTCACTTGGTTTTCTAATTCATTTTCTTGCTAGTCCTTAGCCTATACATTCGCAGCCACCAAATTTGTCATCAAACCAAACTGGTTGTATATTTCCTTGTATTATGCAGTCAGTTGCGCTCGGTGATCTCTCTCTTTCTCCCTGTCTTACAATGCCATGAATACAAAACAAAAGGCTAACGAAACGAGTGCAATGTTTAAAGATAAAATCATTTGGTAAATTGGTGAGAAACAACAAGTTTTTTTTTTACAAGAGAAACAATTATTTACTAACACACCACAACGAATTTCCGTGCACTCTGGGATTGGGATTTCTCTTACCCAGAACGTAGCGGCAGTCCAATCTTCGTTTCGGCCCAAGCAAGTCCGCGGCCCAAATTTATTTCCTAACCCTTGCTGGAAGCGAGACGACAGGGTCGGGCGGGCGGTCCTCGTCAGTGCGATTTTGGATTTGGAGACGAGTCGAAGGTTAGCATGGTGACAGGCCGGTCATCGGAGCGGCGAGCCAGACTGGTTTCGAAAAGGGTCATTTGGGCCTTTCGCGTCGGCACGCTCGTAAAAAACGCGGCGTTTTCGTTTCAGCAAACGAGCCGCACTACAGCCAGATCCCACCCACACGGCGACGCTCGCGCAAGGATTCAAATTTTGTCTGGGAAAAAATATTGGGTATGATTGAAATCTAAAATTACAGTAAAATTCGAAATCTAAAAACTAAAATTCAAATCCAGTCCATTTGCCATGAAAAAAATGAATTTTGGTGAAATTTATCGAAATTTCGGTCTTTTTGCACCGGCTGAAAAGTGGGTCAAACGACGATGAAAAATTTTGAAATTTTTTCTAGAGAGTCCTGATACATTGATGATATTGCCATAGAAATTTTAGATGATTTTCAATTTTTGAATTTTTTAAAAATTCAAAAATGGCTACTGACTTGATAAAACACTGACCGGCAAGTTTAAACCGAATGAAAATTAAAACAAATGAGGTTATAAAATTTTGAAATTTTTTGTCTAACACATCCATAATATTCTTATAAAATTTTCTGATGATGGTAAAGATTTATAAATTTTTGAAAATTCAAACAGTGTTACTATCTTGTGAAAAGTCTTACCAGCAAACTTGAATGAAATGAAAAATTGTTCAAACCATGTTGTAAAATTTTGAAATTTTTTGTGGATAGTCCTGATGCAATATTAATGGTTATATAAAAGTTTTATATGATGATCATGCTTAAATAATTTTTAAAAATTCTGAAAGTGCTATGTCCTCATAAAAGACCGATGATCAATATATAGATTTGCTTTAGAAATAAAAAGGTTTAAATTTTTTGAAAATTTTATAAAAGGGTGATAAAAAATGCTTAAGATCTCATAAAAATTTAAAATCATGGTCACACTCTAGTGAATTTTATAAGGATAGTACCATATATGTTCTTTCTCTTTTGGTTTTTGAAATATAATATAACAAACAAAGTTCAATATTTACATAGATTTGATTGACCAAACAAATAAAGTTTTTTTTTTCAAAATTTTATATAATGATACTGAGTCAATTATTAATCTCTCATAAAAATTTTAGATCATGATCACACTCAAGAAAATTTATAAAATTCTGACAAAGTAACTATCATAATTATGTTCATTCTGTTTTTGATTTTTAAAAGATAACAAATGAAGTTCAATTATTCTGAAAATTTTTCTGTATAATCCTACATTGATTGAGATAGTACCATAAAATTTTCAACTCATTATCAAGATTGTAAAATTTTATAAAATTTAATAGTGTTTCTACCAAAATTTTAAAATATCTAAAAATTTTGGTTTTCAATAAATTTTCATAGAATATAACTTTCTTATGGGTTATTGGACCAAATCCGGTTAAATTCGGCCAAAAATAATGAAATTTTATGAAATTTCGCCAAAAAATGAATTACTTTAATAATTTCAATTTTTTAATTTTTATTCGGCCAATAATTTAGATTTCTATCATAGAGACCCAAAATCTAAATTTTGACGAAAATTTACCGAAATTCGGCTAAAATTGGAAGCCTCGGCCAAAAAAAAAACACCGCAAGATGCGTCCAGTTTCCGCGAATCCCCTCACGGACGACCGTGGCGCCAATTCCACCGTCCCGCTCCCGCGCGCCCATTTCATCCATTCCACTCAGAGCCACCAACCAGCCAAGCCGAGCAAACCGCTTCGTCGATTCCCAAAAATCCCCAAGCCCCCATGGCGCCGTCCCTTCCCGCTGCCCCCAAAACCGTCGCCGACCTCCTCATCCGTCCCTCCAAGCGCCTCCGCCCCAGCGCCACCCCCACGCCGGCCACCTCCTCCCTCTCGCAGGAGCAGCGCCGCCGCGCCGACACCAACCTCGCCCTCGCCCGCGTGCGCCGCAACCTCCGCCTCGCCGAGTCCAAAGGTACTCCACGCCCCCACTCTCCCTAGGTTTTCTGTTCGGGCGTACGCCCGATTCATCAGGTCTTGTAACCTTAGGGTTTTGGTGCTGGGCGTTTTAGCGTCGGGGGGCGCTGCGAAGCTGGAGGAGCTGCTCGTCGAGGAGACGTGGTTGGAGGCGCTCCCCGGGGAGCTGCGAAAGCCCTACGCACTCGAGCTTTGCCGCTTCGTCGCCCACGAGCGGCTGCACGGCAAGGTGCCCGTCTACCCACCGCCGCACCTCGTCTTCCACGCGCTTCACACCACCCCGTTCGACCGCGTCAAAGCGGTCATCATTGGCCAGGTATCGCTTCCATCCTCCCCTACCGACTCTCGCCCTGGAACCCTGCTCCTAACCCTATGAAATCGTGTGGATTTTTGTTCACCTGCTGCTTGATATTTGCATACGTAGCAGCAGAAACGCGTGGCAATTTCTTAGCTTTACCTGTGGAAGTTACCATGTCTCTGCTGGTTTTGTGATGGAATAGTCTATTGATGCACCGAGTGTGAAATGCTGCATAGATAAGGAAAAATTGATAATGGGGATGTCTGACAGTTTCACTAGTGTAACTTCATTTTTAGGATCTGATATCTTATTTGCATAAAAGTTGGTCCATTTGATCTGATTTTGGTTCAAAGTTGTTTTGTTACAATGCTTGCCACTATATGGTGTTGAACTGACGACATTGATAGACTAATTTGGCAATTCCATGTTGCAGGAATGCAAATTATTGCTTCTGATTCCTATACCATATTATGCTACAATAACCTTTTGAAGCTATTTTGTCTGTGTGTTCACCTTGTTTGCCGCTATTAAAGATAGGAATACAGTTTAACTTTTTTCCGATAGTTTTAGTTGTTATAGATATCTAGGTATTGTTTGTTGTTGTAGTGTGATGCTGCTAGCCTGCTTGGATATATTTGCCACAATAGTTTGTTGGCATAAGAATTCGACCATGTTATATTTATCACCTCATTCTTTTCTTCAGCTATTAGCAGGTGATGTTGTTTTGTTGGACTGAGTTTTTGTTGTTGAACCTATCATATGGTTTTGCTTTGTCCTTGAATCTACTTTGCATCAGTATTGCATGCTAGTTGTTTTTATCATACCATAAGTTCTGTTTTTTTAATCTTGAGCTACTTAGCCCCAAGCAAAAGTTATTGATGCCTACTTTATGATACATCGCTCAATATGCCACTGTTTTTATTTTTATTTTTGGCAAAATTTCAAATGCATTGTACCATTCTTGTTCAGTGTTTCACGTTGCAGAATGTCTACTTTTCAGGATCCATACCATGGTCCTGGTCAGGCCATGGGATTGGCTTTCTCAGTACCAGAGGAGATCAAAATTCCTTCCAGCTTAGTGAACATATTTAAAGAGCTGCATAAGGACCTAGGTTGCACTGTGCCATCACATGGGAACTTGGAAAGATGGGCTGTGCAGGTAAGATGCATTAGAGTAAATTGCCTTTATGCGTAAAATAATAGTTTTGCTCTTATTTTATCATAATATTCATTCATGTTGCAAAAGGAGGACCTGTGTGCACTAATATACCATGAAATAATGGGCATTATTTTACATTTTACAAGAGCAAGGGCCTACCACCCAGGGTTCCAAATTTCGTTTTCGGTTTATACCCTACTCCCCACCGAAATCCAAAATTTCGGCGAAATCTCGTTATTTCGGACAAATCTGGACGAAATTCAAAAATAAAAATTCAAATCTGGAATTTTTTGGACCGAATTTCGGGTGAAGTTAGAAATTTCGACAAATTTCAACTGAACAAAAAATAGTTCAAATGATGTCGAAAAATTTTGAAATTTTTTATGGTGGTTCTTGAGACATCGATGATGTTCCTATAAAAATTTCAGATGATTTTTATGTTTGACGAATTTTAAAAATTCAAACATTGCTATTGTCCTGCTAAAACTCTGACCAACAAATTTGAACAGAATGAAAAATGGTTCAAATAGAGTTAGAAAATTTTGAAATTTTTTGTGCTTGGTTATGATGCATGACTAATGTTCTCTGTTTGCACCCAAATTTGGCAAGACTGATATCATAGAGACTAGGTTTTGGTAAGGGATATATCGGTTATAGCAAGTCGACACGATTTGATTGGAAGGCCTCAATCCCAAGGAAATCAAGTCCAATACGGCAGGATAAGAGATTGAGAAGGATACGATCGGGCTTTACATGGTAAGGAGCGATTAAGCGATACTGGTGGTTAGAAACCGAGGAGGATACGTTGATGAGTGCTATATAAGAGGTCCAAAGGCGAGAAGAAAAGAGGCCCAGAGCCAACCCACAAACACGTATCTACTTTTCCTTTATTTTCATCAATTAGGAGTAGCCAATTTAGCTTGTAATCTTTCATCTGTAATACTCTTTGATCAATCGAGTTGCATCGCGGTATTGATCTTGGTTGCATTACACCCTTTTGGTTCATCTTTTCTTCAATCTTGTTGCGATCGCCTTTTTCGGAAGAAGTGGCCTATTTACCCCATCTAGTCTTTCGCTCGGATCGACTAGACTTCTGATTCGCTTTGATCGAAATCGACTTGCATAAGTCGATTAGATCCATTATCTTCTTGCCGATTGCAAGGTCAATCGGTATGCACGCCTACACACTTGAACCGGTGTTAAATCGGTGTGTTGAGGCTGAAAACCCTCCGTCAAGTTTTTGGTGTCAACATTCTCATACAATTTTCAGATGACGATCGAGCTTCATGAATTTTTAAAAATTCAAATAGTGCTACCGTCTGTTAAAAGGCTTACCGACAAACTTGAACAAAATGAAAAATGGTTCAAACCATGTTAGAAAATTTTGAATTTTTTTTGTGGATGGTCCTGATGTAACATTAATGTTTTTATAAAATTTAGATGATGGTCATTCTTAAAGAATTTTTAAAAATTTTGACAGTGCTACGTTCTGATAAAAGCCTGATGATTAATTCATAGATTTGCTTTAGCAATCAAAAAAGGTTTAAATTTTTGAAAGTTGTCAGAAAGGTGATAAGGAAATGCTTAAGATCTCATAAAAATTTTGAATCATGATCACACTTCAGTGAATTTATAAAATTCTTACAAGGCACAGTACCATTTATGTCCTTTCTCTTTTTTATTTTTGAAATATAATATAACAAATGAAGTTTAATGCTTTCATAGATTTGATTGACCAAAGAAAAAAGTTTAAATTTTTTGAAAATTTTACAGAATGGTACTGAGTCAATTCTTAATCTTTCATAAAGATTTTAGATCATGATCACACTCAAGAAAATTTATAAAATTCTGACAAGGTTACTGTCCTAATTGTGTTCATTCTGTTTTTGATTTTTTAAAGATAACAAATGAAGTTTAATTATTTTGAAAATTTTTCTGTATAATTCTACACTACTAAAAATAGTACCATAAAATTTTCAAATCATTATCAAGCTTGTACAATTTTATAAAAATCTGATAGTGTTTCTGCCAAAATTTTAAAATGTCTCAAAAATTCGGTTTTTCAACAAATTTTCATAGAATATGACTTTCTTAAGGGTTATTGGATCAAATCCGGCCCTAAAAGTTCAAAAACCGGCCAAAAATCATGGAATTTCGCCGAAAAAACGAAATTACTGTAGCAATTCCCTTTTTTTATCCGGCCGGTAATTTGGATTTCGTGGTGGCACGAAATCCAAAATTTCGCCAAAATTCGGCGAAATTTGTATCCATGCTACCACCCTGGCGTTACAGTGAGGATATCTATCAAGTGCTAGAAAACAATCATTTTTTTTGTATGTAATATAGTTTGCTCAATTGACTCCCTCTTCTTTTGCGTTAGTTTTGGCCAAATCCATGTCATCGCAGTTTATCAAATGAACAAGTCATTTTGTATTTTGTCATCCATGTATCCCATGTGAATGCTGTGGAAACTATTGGTTTGCTGATTTGATTTTTAGTTGACACAATTTTATTCTATCGAAATGGATTAAGAATATGATGGTGAACTTGAAAGAAAGTAGCTTAAGAAATTTAGAAAAGAAAGTGGCTGCTGTGGCCAAATTTATTCAGATTACTCTAAGTTGACAAATGAAATGCAATAGCTGCTATTTCTTTAGTTCCCAATAGAGCACTATAAGATATCTTATGACTGTTTTTTGGACATGTTTACTAACTTCAAAAAAATATGTGTACCTTGCAGGGTGTTCTTATGCTCAATACAGTGCTGACTGGTATGATTATTTATTTCCATTAGGATGAGATATCTATTGTTTCTTGTGTTGTTTCCTTATCTATTATGCATTTGTAATCTTGATCAAACTGTGCTACTATTTTTAGTTCTTTTATGCACTTTATTCCTGATCACAAAAACTATGTTTGTTTTAGGATTCTATTGAGTTGTCCTTCACTGTATTCTTGTAGTTGCAACTGCATTCTGGGCTTCCATTTGATGTTAATGATATCCACTTATGCTAGCTTGGTGGAATTTTGGGATCCCTTTCTGTTGAAAAAGCCTTGGAATATTATTGGAGACTTGGAGTTCATTATTGTGACCACCTCTCTCGTAGACCTAAAGTTGGCTTGCCTTTGCAAGGGTTTCCTCTCAAACTTGAATTAGAGAAATAATTTTCTTGTTTTGTGACTTTGTCGTGAGGACAATAATGTACATACTGCAATTCTAGTGTACTTGTACATAGTCTCCACTGAATGATGCCCTTGCCGAAACCTTCCATATATAATGTGCCGAAACAAGCTTGATTGCCATCAGGAAAGTGCGCAAGGGCTTCCCACAACACATTTATTTCCATTTTTTGTTGCTCTCTGCATTTTCCTTGTAATATTCAAGATCGGTTCTTTTGCTGTCAACTATAAGAAACTGGCGCTACATCTCTTGGTCATTCTTAAAAATTTCCTCCTTCTGGAGTGGCAAACCACACAACGCAATTATGCAAGTTGATTATGAAAATTAAAAATTTCTACCACAAGTGCTTGGCATTATTGGTTATCAAACTCTCAGTTATGAATGATGTTTTAGACTGAACGTCAAATAATATATCACTAAAATGGTTACCATTCTGCACCAGCAATTTGTGTTATGTGTGGGCATGGTAAACAGTCCTGTAATTTCCACATTCTGTCTCTGTATGCCCTTAATGCTGAATAGGAGTTGTGTTTTCTCGTGTCCCGTTCACTTCTTCTAGTGTGAAAGTATAACCTTGTGATTGTTCTATACCCTTATAAATGATCTTTCTACCCGTTAGTGTTACTATTCAAATTCATACTTGCAGTAAAATCAACCTGTTTGGAAGTTATATCTTGCTAGAAACTAGCTTGTTGATTTCATCTTGTCTTACCAGTGAGGGAACATCAAGCCAACTCACACGCCAAGAAAGGATGGGAACAGTTTACTGATGCTGTCATTAAGACCATATCGCAAAAGAAATCCGGATTAGTCTTTCTTCTCTGGGGAAATTCTGCTCAAGCGAAGACAAAGTATGCTTAGTTATATCTGGAACTTAGCAGACTGTAACATTGGGCATGTCCAAAAGACAGTTTTTGTTAGCTGACCATTATGATATCTACCATATTGTTTTTCTCATCGTTATCTTTGGCTGTTTTGCAGATTGATTGATGAGACAAAACATCATATTTTAAAAGCTGCTCATCCATCAGGCCTGTCTGCTAATAGAGGCTTCTTTGGATGCAGGTTTGTTTCCTTGCCAGTTCAAGTAAACTTTCTTCAAACTGTTTTCCTGGATAAAAAATCTCAACCCCACCAGTGCGACACGCCACTAATGGCTGGTATCTTTGTTACTGTGCAAGTTTCAGTAGTGGGTTATAATGATTTATCCTATGAACAACCTTTAACTCCACCTGCACCATTATGTAATGCTATTGTCGTTACCTGCTGAGTGGTGCGATATATACTCATTGCTTTTGGCCGTCTTGTCCTGTCTAGTTTTTGCACTTTTGCCTTTTCACTTACTAGTGTAAACGGCTCTGTCGAATGAGCATTAGCATAGCCACAAGCCCACAACATACGGAACGGAACGTCGATTGGATCTTGGCATCTCTTATCGTGCTTATGGGGCCAATTCAAATAAATCGAATTCTACTTTTCCCTGTGATCATCCTTAATCCTTTCTCAGCCACTATTATACATTTTATGAATCTCGTGTTATCTTTATCTTAAACAGGCACTTCTCGCAAACGAATCAGATCTTGGAGAGGCTTGGACTATCTGCCATCGATTGGCAGCTCTAGACCATGGTTATCACGGTGCCCTAACGAGGCGAGTCGTCTCTAGGGGTGCCTAGGTGACAGTTAGGCAACCAACTAGTACAAATGTAGTTCAAGTTTCCTCAATAATCAATACTAGTACATCAAAGAAATACTAAGCAGTGAATACTAAGCACCGCTAGTACTCAATATACTCAATAGTCAATGCTAAGCAGTAAGCAGTCAATACTTACTCAATACTAGTAGTCTAGTACTTAATACTAAATACTCAATAGCACTTGTTGTTTACCTAATAGGCTAGTGTGTGGTTACATTGCAGTGATTTAGACATTTAGGGTCTGTTTGGTTGTCTGGTTTCACGCAGTCAGACTCGTGGGAGCCAAGAAACCAATGTTTGGTTGATTATTGTATCGCGTGAGTCTGCACCTACGCATGCAAGATGGTTGTTTAGTTGCCTGCACGTGAGGTGGATGCAAGACCTGCACGATACACAAAGCACTCGCAGTCAGGCTCGTGGGATACGAGCTTCATAACCATTTCTCTGGAGCCAGGCTGAGGTGGTGCAAGCTCTTGCGGTCAGGTTCGTACGAGACGGCAACCAAATAGCCCCTTAGAACTCAATACTTAAGTGATTCAGACATTCAGTTAAGACTCGGCTTTCAACCAGACTTGATCAAGGAGAGGAGGAGAGGAGGTGATCAACCAGACTCGATCAAGAAGCGGAGACATTCAGTCAAACCATCGGCCATTCCTCGCATCCCGCTACTCCCTCATCTCATTCACAGAGGAGAGGACCAAGAAGCGGAGCACACTGAGGTAGCCAAGAGGCGAAGCATCGAGCAGGCGAGCAGAGGAGGAGCGGTTACTGGTGAAGGCGGCGAGGGAGGCGGAAGAGGAATAGAGGTTACCGGTGAAAGCAGCGGAGGCGGAGAAGTTCGTGGTGGCGGCAGCGCAAGTTCTAGGGTTTCTCCACCCACCATCACGGTCTCTTTTGGTTCCGATTTGAGTGATTGACTCTTGGTCGCACACTTGAAACTAGGTATTATTAGCTCCACCAGATCCGTGGAGTTGGAGCTGTTAGTACATTAAGAGTGTTTAGATGGGTCATTTTGTTTACATTTTAGATTAAAAATATAAACTTAATTCATTTTATTTTAGCCTACAAGTTTTAGATCTCAGGTGGAGCTGAGATCTAGAGCTCTACCAAACAAGGCTTTACACCCTCATCCAGTCTTCAGAACAACCCCAATCGCCCGCCTAGGACGCCATGTCGACACCTAGGTGTCGACGCTGCGACGCCATGATGTCCAGACGGCTGCCTGACTGTCTTTAGACGAGGCACCGGGTCACGGCGTCTTCGGTCGACCGCTTGGACGACTAGTCGGCGCCTAGGCGTCATAATAACAGTGCTCTAGACCATTCGAAGACATCATGTGACATGTCTGCTTGACAACCACCATCGTGTGGAAGGTACCTGTGGCAAGGACCATCGTATTCGGCCAAAAATTTTGTTGAAAATTAAATTATTTGGCCGATCGAAATGCCAGTGTGTGCTCTACTGACTCCTGTATAGGCCGTCTTTGCTTCTTTTCCCATCCTTCGACCGTACCATATGAATATGATATGAGTACGCAGTTCCCGTATCAAAAGCCGCATCAAAATGTTTTGGTTGTTTCCGTTGTCGTACGTGCAACTGTTTTTTTTCTGGGACTAGGGTGACCATTTGGGTAGCGTTGTTACTCTCTGACGTATCGCTTAACAACCATCCTGCCGTTTGAGTTTTTAACGGCCATAAAGTCAGATCGTCCTTCCTCATTTGGGAATCCCTTTTTGTCCAGCGACTCGTATCCTCTTAGATTTGCTCGTAGACTCGGCGCCAACCCTTAGATCCTAAGAAATCGATCAAATTGCAGTGCTATAGACGTTGCTTTTCTTTAATACGACAGGTACTGCGTCATTCACCAACGCATACACTGATGCTTCTCTGTACCGTTTAGCTGTGCTGAGGTAGCAACAGGGTACACGTCTCACGCCTACCTACTGTGTTAGTATTGTTGTACTGTACTGTAGGTGGTTGCACGCCGGAAAGACGAGTCGTACCAGCGTGCAATGTGGACCAATCCGCTTCTAGAGTAAAGAGAGCAGCACGTCAGTTGTGTATGCTCTCAGCCGGAGTGACATGCAACAGCAGTAGCACCATCGTTGTAACGCACGCATCACGACTTATGTTAGTTGTTCTAAAATGTAGTCATTCATTTACAATAAATAACATCACGTCAAGGAAATCACAAGAACTGAAATACACACAAAGTAAAAGGGGCGCAATTTACTCGTTTTATTAGATTGATGTCTTATACAAGGGGGATGTTCAATATATAAACAAAATAGCAAGAGAGGGTCCAACTAAATATAATTACGAATATCTTTATCTCATAACATTAATCAGTCCAGGACGTGTGCGCCCGGAAGCTTTACTGAAACTTCGCAAGCCAGAGAGACCCATCATGTCTCGTCAATTCAAACCGGGGTTGTAGAAAACGACGTGGCTCGTATTGGCATCCCATCTGTTGAAGCATCTCATCCTAATCCTATTCTTGCATCAAAAGTATACTTGCCGGATTCGTTCCGCTGGGAAAGCAAATCGTGGCAGATCTGCGTCGCGACTTTCATCCCATCAAGCGAGGACTCAAAACGTTGTCGCGAGATGCTACAACTGATCTAGAAGA
This sequence comes from Guadua angustifolia, assembly GCA_036346375.1. NCBI lineage: Eukaryota > Viridiplantae > Streptophyta > Magnoliopsida > Poales > Poaceae > Guadua > Guadua angustifolia. The sequence goes on along the minus strand of CM070506.1, from coordinate 49,152,848 downwards.
CTAGAACACATGGGTGTTGAGTGCTACCATGCGGCTGCACAGTTCAGATTTGAAAACATCTGGAGCATAAGGAGGCTGTTCAGCTTTATGAAAAATTTATCTCACCAAACTTTACAAAATTTGGTCACTTATCGATATTTTGATCAAAGATTGACGAAAAAAAAAAAAAAACTAGAGAGTCAAAAAAAAGGAAATCTTACCAAAGTTTGATATCAAACTAAATATTTACTAAATTTGATCCACGCTACTAAAATTTGGTAGGATGCATTGAAAGCAAATTGAGGACCTGTTTGTTTCAGCTTTGGATTATTTAAAAGCTGATTCTGGATTGTGGTTGTAGAGAAGCTGATTCTTCAAAAGCTGAAATCCAAAAGCACATATGAAGTGGATTGTGGATTCTAATGTATATGGGTGAGCTGGATTGTGAGAATCGGATTCTAGAATCAGACTGTTTGTTTCTGATTCTACTTTTGAGACCAGAATCCCAAATAAAAAACTAAAACAAAGAGGACCTGAAAAGCGTCTACTCTCCGCTCGGGAGAAATATCGGCAGTTCAAAGTCTAGCAGCCGGTGTCTTCCACTGTGTGTATGTCCTCGTGACAATGGCGGTGAACTGCCGGTGTCTTCCACTGTGTGTATGTCCTCGTGACAATGACGGATGGGCCAGCAACGAGCTCTCTGATCTAGCTCTTTGATACTCTATCTAGAATCTGGCAATCGGATTCAGACCAGGGGCATGAAACATGTACCTATGGGCAATGGATGGCATTAACAATTTGAACCGCTGTCACGTGCATGGCCGGTCGGTACGTTCGAGCAAACGTACATGTCACGTCGAGACTGATATGTCAAATGTACAGAGCCGTGAGCCCGTGACGCGGTAAAGCTAATTAGTAGTGTCGGACTCTGGTCTGGTCCATATCCCTCTTGTGTAGGCTCCCACACAGGAGTACGCAGATGCACGAGCAGCAGTCAGTGGTGAAACTAGAAAATTTTTGTTTGTAGTGTACGTTTCACACATACAACTGTATAGTTTAATACTATAATTTCGTGAGAACATAAATCCAAACGTATATATTTGAAGTTTACTACAAGTATAATACAAACAGTTCTAAAATCTTAAAAATTGCAAACCACTAAAATTAAAACCAATTCAATTAATAAATTTATCCAATTAAAAAGGCGACTTGGAACCCCTAGCACCGCCTTTGCCAACGGCACAGCCATCAATTAGTACTACGGCTATTCATAAACAGCATTCAAAACATGAGTCCATGGAGTGGTTCAGCAGTGGTTGGGGCCGGGCCGAGCCAACCAACCAGCCTTCACCGAGCGACCACCGGTCGATCGGGTCGGGTCGGTCGCTAGCTTCCACGCCGTGACAGTGGCACGAACGCGCTGGATTCTTTCGAGAGGCACTGCGCGCGTGGGCGTCGCGGACTCGCAGGATTGCCTTCGCCGCTATCGGCTGCCTGGCCCGCCTCCCACCGGCCGGCGGATGCATTCCTGAGCGGTTGTCATCATGGTTCCCACGCCGCGCGCCACGTTTCCCTCGTGAAGCCGAACACGAGGCCGGCGCTCCCCGGGCACCGTCTGGATGATTTGGATTCCTATAACCTGAGGCCAGGTTGGCTCGCCTCTTCGTCACGTCCTCATGATTTGGTTCTTGATATTTTCTATTCTGGATTACTGAGAGTAAATTGCTTACGGAAAGTACGAAAAGGGCGAGATTTAAGTAACATTTAGGACCCGACTTGCAATCGTGCGCCACTCGCGATCCACTGGTACGTGCTAGCGACATTACAAGGCTTTCATTGTAGATTTTGCGACAGCAACGTGGGTACGGTGTACTTAAATTTACCACTTATGATCAGTCCATTCCTAGCCAAGCCCTGTTCGTGCACACAGCGTGATGATGGACCAGCTTTAGAGGACCATGTACGAAGTGGTACTAACTGAAACAGTCAGGAAGTACGACGCCCGGTGGCCGACATGCGCCGTAGCATGTGGCGTACGCAGACGGTGCGGAGAGAGGAAGCAATCGCGGGCGGACGCGTTCGGCTCGGCTCTGCTCGGCCCGGCGCGACGCCGCTCGCTCGCGTTGCATGCACGCAACAGTCGCCGTGCGTTTTACTCACTTAACTCGCCTACGTACGGCCACCCGCATTATATCAATCCGTGCGATCTACTCACTTCTCCTCAGGGATCCCATCTATAGCATTGTACATGCTCTTACATTTCCATTCAGGCATTTACTCTGCTTGTCTAGGCAAGCAAGGCGATCTTGAGCTTTCTTCTTTAATGATCACAAGAGTTAGTGAGCTGTTTCCCGTGCAAATCAATTACTTCGGTCTGAATATTACTATCGTTTTGGACCGTTGCACGGATCTGACACGTACTCCTCCTTTTTTTTTATAAGAATTAATTACCTAAACAAAAATCGACGCAAGATAGGAATTAAGGAATAATCTTGTATCAAGACGCAAGAAACGATCAAAATCAAATGTAAGCATACACCTTTATTGTTTCATATGTAATTGGTTTATTTAATGAAACCAGTATCCTAAAGCCTATTTTTTGAATAGCCTTGTTTACAAATGTAAGGTTTACATGTAAATTTAATGGGATTTTTTTTCTTCTACATCCCTATTTATTTTCTCTCATCTATATACATTTATTCATAATCACTCACACAAAGTATATCTTTCATCTTCCAAAACTATTTAGTGGGGGCATCTAAGTCATTTTTTCTTGTATCTTTCTCAATTTCAACGCAATCTTAATCATTGTGCAAAATCAAATTACGTCTTATAAAAAAACGGAGGGAGTAACTTTAATCACTCATTTATATTATAATATATTTATAAAATCCATTAAAATTATAATATTATGAAATATTTTTTGAGATAAATAGGCATGTATGATTTTCATACTTCCAAAGTACATGTTTTAAAAGTTAGCAATAGTCAATTTTTTTTAAAAAAATATTCCACGCATCACAAAATGACATGTATTTTTTCTATTGAAGGGGTAGTCGATACCGGTTCATTGTCCATCTCTTTAGATCTGACCACAAGTTTAGGCACAGTGATTTCACTGTCAAACAATATTTGAGATTAATTGGAAGAATAAAGACTGAGGAATAAGGCGAGCTACGTTCAATAGCCATGGTTGTCGCCTCCCGTTTGCAAGTTGCAAGGCCTGCTAATTTTCATGTGTGAAAACCTGTACCACTAGTATTTGGTCGGACGGTGGCAATCAATGGAATGTAGGTGATGATCGGGCATGGAGATGTCATGTACTATGGCATATTATATCCATTTTCTATCGACATGTTCGATCTACCAAGTGAAATGTCTGTGCATAATCTAATGGAGGCATATCGTTTTTAGCCTTGTGATCAAAGTCAGACATGCTCACACAATACAGAAGCGCTCCTGCAGCACAGTGCTGTCATAGACTTTTCTTCGCAACCAAACAAACTGTTCCAACAAACCGCGTAACCAATCCAGGCTCTCCAACTATGACGTGGTTCTAGAGCCAGAAAATCAGATTAAATCAGGACCTGACCTGACCTAACAGTTGCACACCAATCTGTCAATCTGACTGATCCTCCTCTGATCTGCAGGTTTCATTCCTTCCAGTGGGAAACATTACATTCCATCCACATCAGGCTTAGTCTCAGACCACATAAAATGCAGCGTCGCTTTTGCAGAATCTGCTTCCAGGTAAGCAAATCTTTGAAGAGATCCTTCCACTGTCTTTATTATCATATCCACCTCCCCTCCCCCCATATATGCTCCCTCCTTTGGACTTTTCATTTCTTTATACACCACATACAACAACAGGTCACCTAAGACAGCCAAGAATAATTGTATATGTACTATTGTGATACGCATAACAAGAAGATTGTATTTGTACTTTTCTACAACCGATAATGTAATAATACAGCACAGCCACATCATAAATCAGCAGAACAGTCATTCATAAAGAGCATGGCTTCGCAAAAGAAAATGCAGATAGACGAACAAGCAGTGATATTCTTGTGGAGAATAGATGATGATTAATTGGTAAGCCTGGAATTAATGTCAAAACTCTGATCTTGAAACAGTTAATAGGTTGCTCTGATGCCACTTCAACAGGTAAGAAGAGAAACTTTTCTGAACAACATCACAAGAATTCCTTCCCTTTGCTGATTTCTTCCTCCCTCTCTCTCTCTCTCTCTCTCTCTTGGCGGCATCTTTGCAGATCACACAAGGGAGCAAACAAATGCTTGAACCCTCATTCCTAACTTCCTAAGCTAACCATCTCCTAGGCCCCAAAAGTTTAACTTTCTTGTTTGAGGCAGCAAGAGATATATGTCCAAGAAATGTAAAAAAGAACACAAAATTCCTAATAATTAATCCTCCACGATCCAGCAACGCCGCCGAGCGATTATCTGATCCGGCTGCACAGCCGCGAAACGTCCGACGGCCGGACGGGCTTGAGAAGGAAGTCCTCTGCCCCCTCCTCCAGGCAACGGCTGATCCGGTTCGGCACGTTCTCCGACGACATGATCACCACCGGGATCTCCTTGAGCTTGGACGATTCCTGTGGGAAAAATATGCGAAACTAAGAGTCAGCACCGCATCTTCCCAAATCTTGCATTCCAAATAGGCAAGAAGAAGAAGAAGAGATCTGCTCGGTTGGTGCGCGAAATTACCTTGACGCGCTTGAGGAGCTCGTATCCGGTCATGCCGGGCATCCAGTAGTCGGTGATGATCATGTTCACGTTGGGCACCAGCCCGAGGCCGAGAAGCTCAAGCGCCCTCGTCGCCGATTCCACAGTGGTCACTGAACAAGAACGAGGCGACAACGTTAGAGGCTATTCATCCATCCACGATCGGATCACCGACAAATTTCAACGGATCGTTGATCAATTACCCCTGTATTTGGAGCTGCGGAGGATCTTGGCGATGACGGCCCGGTCGACTGAGCTGTCGTCGACCGCCAGGACGTGCATCTCTTGCCCGACCTCGTCGGCGGCCATCACCGGCACGACCTTCCGGTCGCCGGCCCTCTGCGACGCGACCTTGGGGGACGGAGCCGGAGCCGGCGAGGGGGCAGCCGCAGCCATTGGGCAAACACTCACAAGGAAATCAACAGGAGATGGAGCAACCCTCTCTTCTTGTCAATCCCTGAGCTGCAATGGAGGAGGAGGAGGAGGAGGAGTAATGCGGAGGAACTCTTGAGCTTGAGGCGTTTGGTTGGTTGCGACGAGACGGGGAGGCGCGCGCGTAGCGTATATATGCAGCCAGGCAGGTGTGGAAAGGGCAGAGGACTCCGACGAGCAGTGGATTTGTGTGTGCAGAGGAGAGGAGAGGAAGAAAATTAATGCGAAGGAAATCCTGCGAGATCTCCAAAGGGATCCGAGGCTCGCGGATTGAGTAAAACTACCTCCCCGGGCCCACAGCCTGGTACAATCGGGGAGCGGATCCGCGGGACCCACCCGCCATACTCCTCGCGTGGGCCCCGCGGGCCGATCCGGCCGGGATTTTCCTGCCTCGGCTCTCGCTTTCGCTTTCCCTATCACCAGTCACCCCCACACACACTTTGATTCTTTGCATGATTTAGTCTAGTCGAATCGCAAATGGGCGTCTCTCTGTTTTTGCTTTCTCTTCCCGGTGTTTTCTTTCCGGACGTATTTGTTGCGATCGCGGTGAGCAGGCAGAGGAGCTAAGCTAGCAATCAAGGGATTATTTGGATTTGAGAGAATTGCATGCATAGGGCACGTATCTCTTTCCTCTGTTCTTTCCCCTATTTTTTTTATAGCTGACTCTTTCTAGGTGACCTGGACCGTGTGGATTCAAATCTTGTCGAGGATTTGCAAGATTTGATCTTTTACTTGACCAGGAGGAGGATCATCAGTCTTTGGGAGATTCGTCCGTGAGAGTTTTGCGTGCATGAAAGGTCAACTGGCTCTTCAAGAGGAACTCCTGCTCGAGCCATCTGATTAGCAGTACTATAGCATAGATTTTACGTATCTCGGTGCCGATCTTGTTTGAACGCATACACAGTCAATCGATCAATCAATCGTGGCAGGCATGCATGCATGGCAGGATCTCGAGAATTCATCGCAGGGGCGATTGCGATCGGCGCTGACGATCGTTCCGCTTCGTAGAGGTCGATGAGATCGATCGGGGTATCTTTCGAGGCGATCGATGGAGATGTCTGCGACGATCCCCTCGAATCTTCGGTACGACGTTCGACGGGGGCTCTGCCATGCCATGTATGGCTGTCTCGCTGCCGACCGATCGATATCGTATCTTCCATCGGGGACCGGCACGGATCGATGCGCCCGATGGGAGGTACAGTACTACCATCTCTCGCTACCACGTCGCCTCCCCATCAGTGGAGTACGTACCTCTGTGCGCTAGCTGGCTGCAGCAGTGATTGAACACAGGATTTATTCCCACTGATCAATCGCTCGGATCGGTGAAGATTTCGGTGGCGTAAATTCGAGAGATCGATCTGGAGTTGAGTGCTAGACTAGCTGCCGTGTGCCTGAATGAATCTATCGCTCCATTTGGTTGCGTACTGTCCTGTTTGGTAGAGTTTCAGATTTCACTTTGGATCTGAAATTTTAGACTAAAATAAAGTGAATTAAGTTTATATTTTTAGTCTAAAATGTAAATAAGATGATCTATCTAAACACTTCTAATATCACTTTGTTTTACTACTTCAGATCTCTGAAACTAGAATCTACGCTCTATCAAGTTAGCGGAATATCCATCTTGACTCCATCCAACCTAAAAGTCTAAAAGACCGATTGTAGGGGTGGGTATGTATAAACTGAAACATAAAATTGGTTCGGTTTTTATTTTAAAATTATTCGGTTTTTAGATTTTGATTCGGATTTCCACTTTAGTAATGAAGTTTGTTTATCAATGAAGTATGTTAAAGCAAGTAATACGAAATAGTTATAATATTTGAACGTTTGACATAATTATGTGAAGTTCAGAATTGTGATATCAGCAAGATAAAATATTTCTTTGATGTGATGAGAGCTCTCAACTTCCAGCAGTCACCTAAGCAATCACAAACACAAGAATTACTTAGTTTTGTGTCTATAAATACCCAAAGCCATCATTTGATTTCATAGGTTTATGGGACTCAATTGGTTTGTCCTCCGCCTTGTGAATTGCGATTGTTAGCTGTTGACACTACTGCATAGAAGGCTAACATAGACGCTTTAAAAATGTCACCACAAACGGCTTTATGAAATCATCTATAAGCATGTGTTAATGATAATACGATGTATTACAGACGATTTCTGAACCTTCTGTGAAGTACCTATTTGTAAGTTCAACCTTCATTAGTTATGGTTTTAGTGTTAATGACAAATCTAATCTTGTGTTAATGACAAATCCAATGATTAAGTTTATCCCCTAATGCGATATTGTTATTAATGACTAATCTTATATCGAGACTAACATGTTTGTTTAGAATATCTTTTGATTAGTCTCATCGCATGGAAAATTGGAAAACTCAAGGTATGTTCGCGTATTCATTATAGTATCAGTTGCATACTTTGGAGTCAAGTTAAAGTATGAATGTCCCCGTTATAATAACCACAAAATGTGCATTATGTTTCCCAATCCATATATTACATGGATGCACATATTTAGGGGGAGTTCACACTCTAACTTGAAGAGTCAATTTAAATGATAATTTAAATTGAGTTCATTTGTCTTGTTAAGCGTTAAAGAACACTTCATCATGTGTTGATGGTGTTTTGTGATTAATTAAGAACAAATGAATAGTTCTTAAGTATAATAAAGCATGAGTTGCATTATTGTACTTAAGACACATTTACAATCATTTCAATTGATTTAGGTTGTGCTCAATTGATCTAAAGGCATCCATTATGTGTTAATGGAGTGCAAGAGATAATTGAGACAACCATGCATCTTGGACTAACTATTTTATGAGTTGTGATTGAGTTAGGTCCAAAGATGAATAAGATGATGAAAAACGGGACAAGGACGGCATCATGAGTTGATGGGCGTCAAGAGTGGATCCCGAAGAGGAGTCGAGTGGATATCCCGGGGGAGTATCAAAGTGATAATCATAAAGACCCCAAAGGGGATTGCTTGCGTGGCGGCGAAAGGTATAACTAGATAGGCTAAGGACTTTTGTAGTCTTTGAGTCTAAGGTTTTATCGCCGTACTATTAAGAGGGGTCGTTCCCTAGCTTGAGCTTCATCATGTGTTGGTGATCTCAATCCCGCGTTCACTCAAGCTCAAATCTTATTTGATTTGGTTTTTGCATATGGGTTAACTATTTGGCATGTGTTGCAAATGTGTTAAACCTATGCTTGGTTGTTTTGCATTATGCTCTGATTTGCATGTGTTGTAAAGATGAAAGAGTATATGCATTTGGTTTTCGCATTACGCTTTGATTTGCATGTGTTGCAAATAGGATAAGCTAATGCGTTGGCTTTTGCGTGGAGTTCACTTTTGCATGTGTTGCATTAGTTGAAGCTTCACGTTTTGGTTCGTAAAACTATCTTTCTAAAAACCGTGAGTTTGCTTGGAGCTAAGTTTTGCATGTGTTGCAAAAGGAGAGAGCTCAAGCATGATTTGGTGTTTGTGGTTGTGTATGTGCTAGAGGCTCGCATGTGTTGTGAGTGGAGAGCACATATGTTTGATTTGGTATTTAAGTGTTTGTATGGAGCTAGAGGCTTGCATGTGTTGCAAGTAGAGAGCTCATACATGTGATTTGGTTTTAGTTGAAGTTTGGTTTTTGGTGTTGCATGGAACTAGAGAATTGCATGTGTTGCAATTAGAGAGTTCATGCATCTTGATTTGATGTTGCTTGGAGCTAGACTTTTGCATGTGTTGCAAAGAGTAGTGCTCAAGCATGAAATGTGTTTATTATGCTATTTGCAAGTTCGTTGTCGAATAAACCGAGGTTTATGAGTCCTAATCCCCGAGCATGTGAGTGGGGCTTGCAACCGTGTTGGCAAGTTGATCGGGTCTTGTGTTGACCTTCACATGGCTAGGGGGATTAATCTCATAAACTCGAGTTTGATTTGCTTAATACGTTTTGCAAATAGTTCTTGAGTTGGTTGCGAAATGTGTTTTCGCAATTTGGTTGAAATTCTTTGAGCATGGGTTGAATTGGTGCAAATGTTTTTTGCACGTGTATATGATCATGTGTTGATCATCTTTATGGCTCAAAGAACAAAGTTTGTTTTTCTGAGAATTGGATTTGGAGTTGAATCCTGCTTTCTCCTCATGTAGGTACTCTCGGGGGGCTTGAGGGCGTAGTACCAAGAAGTGCGTACTACCAGCCTGGCACGTAGAGTTTTTTTCCAGAGGAGGTGGTTTTGCGGTGTGTGCCGAGCGGTACTACTTGCCCCTGGGGGCGGTACTACCGCGCCTCAGAGGGCGGTAGTACCGGTTAGTCTGCGCACCGGCTAATTTTATAACCGTTGCTACAGTAGGGTGGTACTACCGTGCCTAAGAGGGCGGTAGTACCGGGTTTGCAGATTTTCGCCCATTTTGCCTCCAAACGGCTAGTTTTCTTGTGGGGGCTATAAATACACCCCTTGGGGGCTTGGGCTTGGAGTTGTGTAAGTTCAACCATCATTAGTTATGGTTTTGGTGTTAATGACAAATCTAATCTTGTATTAATGACAAACCCAATATTAAGCTTATCCCCTAATGTGATATTGTTATTAATGTCAATCTTATATCGAGACTAACTTGTTTGATTAGAATATCTTTGTTTAGTCTCATCGCATGGAAAAATGGAAAACCTAAGGTATGTTTGCATAGTCATCTTAATATTAGTTGCATACCTTGGAGTCAAGTTAAAATATGAATGTCCCCGTCATATTAACCACAAAATGTGCATCATGTTTCCTAATCCATATATTACATGGATGCACACACTTAGGGGGAGTTCGTAGTTTAACTTGAGAGTCTCTTTGTATTGATCGACTCTTTATTTGATACACATAAGGATCAAGACAAAGAAACTAAATCATTGAGTATATATTTGAATTGCCTAGTTATAAGTATACTCATGGTAATATAGGATATACTCCAATATGATCAAAGTAAGTATGTGCATATTATATCCAAGTCAATCATATTTATGCACATATACACGTGGAGTTTATTCTATAGTTGATGGTTTAGAGTAATGATCATTTCCATACAATTTACATATAATAGATCATTACTTTTCATCAACATGAGTATATGAAAACTTGTGTAGTTGATATATACTCATATCAATTTAAATGATAATTTAAATTGAGTTCATTTGTCTCATTAATCATTAAAGAACACTTCATCATGTGTTGATGGTGTTTTGTGATTAATTAAGGACAAATGAATAGTTCTTAAGTATAATAAAGTATGAGTTGCATTATTGTACTTAAGACACAATTAAATCATTTCAATTGATTTAGGTTGTGCTCAATTGATCTAGAGGCATCCATTATGTGTTAATGGAGTGCAAGAGATAATTGAGACAACCATGCATCTTGGACTAACTATGTTTATGAGTTGTGATTGAGTTAGGTCCAATGATGGATGAGAACAGGACAAGGACGGCATCATGTGTTGATGGGCGCCAAGAGGATCCCGAAGAGGAGTCGAGTGAAATCCGGGGAATATCAAGTGTCAATCATAAAGACCCCAAAGGGATTGCTTGCGTCTTGTGCGAAGGTATAACTAGATAGGCTAAGGACTTTTGTAGTCTTTGAGTCTAAGGTTTTATCGCCGTACTATTAAGAGGGGTCGTTTCCAAGCTTGAGCTTCATCATGTGTTGATGATCTCAATCCCGCGTTCACTCAAGCTCAAATCTTATGTTGATTTGGTTTTTGCATTAAGGTTAACCATTTGGCATGTGTTGCAAATAGGTTAAGCTTGTGCTTGGTTGTTTTGCATTATGCTCTGATTTGCATGAGTTGCAAAGATGAAAGAGTATATGCATTTGGTTTTCGCATTATGCTTTGATTTGCATGTGTTGCAAATAGGATAAGCTAATGCGTTGGCTTTTGCGTGGAGTTCACTTTTGCATGTGTTGCATTAGTTGAATATTCACGTTTTGGTTCGCAAAACATCTTTCTTAAAATCGTGTGGTTGCTTGGAGCTAAGTTTTGCATGTGTTGCAAAAGGAGAGAGCTTAAGCACGAATTTGTGTTTGTATGGTTGTATGGAGCTAGAGGCGTGCATGTGTTGCAAGTAGAGAGCTCATACATGTGATTTGGTTTTGATGTTAGTTCGATTTGGTGTTGCATAGAACTAGAGAATTGCATGTGTTGCAATTAGAGAGTTCATGCATCTTGATTTGTGTTGCTTGGAGCTAGACTTTTGCATGTGTTGCAAAGAGTAGTGCTCAAGTATAAAATGTGTTTATTGCATTATTTGCAAGTTCGTTGTGCGAATAAACTGAGGTTTATGTGTCCGGAATCCCGAGAGCATGTGAGTGGGGCTTGCAACGGGTGTTGGCAAGTTGACCGGGTCTTGTGTTGACCTTCACATGGCTAGGGGGATTAATCTCATAAACTCGAGTTTGATTTGCTTAATACGTTTTGCAAATAGTTCTTGAGTTGATCGCAAAATGTGTTTTCGCATTTTCGGTTGAATTCTTTGAGCATGAGCTAAATTGGTGCAAATGTGTTTTGCACGGGTATATGATCATAGGTTAATCATCTTTATGGCTCAAAGAACAAAGTTCGTTTTTCGGAGAATTGGATTTGGAGTTGAATCCCTGTTTTCTCCTCGGCCGTAGACACGGGGCTTGTGGGTGGTAGTACCGCAAGTGCGCGTTCTACCGCCTAAGCCGCTCGTGAGGTTTTTTCCAGAGGAGTTGGTTTTGTGGAGTGTCGGCGGTACTGCCTCGGGGCGGTATCTATCATAAAGTGACCACTCGCACCTCGGAGGGCGGTAGTACTGGGTTAATCTCACAGAACGGCTAATTTTATAGCCGTTGTTAGTGATCAGCGGTACTACTGCCCTATTAGGGCGAGTAATCTGCGGTTTGCTGACTTTTGCCCGATTTTACCCCCAAACGGCTAGTTTTCTTGTGGGGGGCTATAAATACCCCCTTTGGGGGCTTGGGCAGGGTGTTGTTGCTGTGTTTGAGTATTTGGGAGAGGTGTTGCATGTGTTGCACACTCTCATTTGAGTTTTGAGCTAAAGAGTGAGACTAATTCCATGTGTTGCAATTAGTGAGTGCTTTGAAAGGCTCTTGTGCATGTGTTGCACTTGAGTGAGGTTCTTGTGCATGTGTTGCACTTGGTGATCACCGAGGAGCGCATTTGTTGTGCCCGGTGGAGTTCAAGCGAAGGAGCGGCTTGTTGCTCTTGGAGGTTGCCGACTCCTAGACGGCGTAGTCGTCGTGCACGGGAGCTCTCGAGGTGTGAGAAGCCCTGGCGAAGTTTGTGAAGGTTCGGGTTGAGCCTACGCGCGAGCGTGAAAAACCACGACTAGTGGAAAGAGGCGGGTGCTCGAGCGGTAGCCGGTCCAAGTGTGGGCTAGCCTCAACGTGGACTAGGGGAGACCGGCAAGTCTCCGAACACCACGAAAAAATATCGGTTGTCTCTTGTCCCTTTACATTCAAGCATTTACATTCTTGATATATTATTGATTGCTTGAATGAGAATTGCTTAGTATTAATTGTTTGATCAATTTAGCAATTTATACATAGAGACATAATTTAGATAGTGCACATAGTGAGCCTAGTTGATTTAGGCCTTAATTGTCAAAACCGAGTTTATCGCTTCCGCATATAAAATGATTAGGTTTTGACATAGGGGTTGATTAGAGCGAATTGATTAGTGAGCGATCGAATTTTGTAAATCGCCTATTCACCCCCCCTCTAGGCGCATCCTCGACCCTACAAGTTGGTACTGTGTTTGAGTATTTGGGAGAGGTGTTGCATGTGTTGCACACTCTCATTTGGTTTTTGAGCTAAAGAGTGAACTAATTGCATGTGTTGCAATTAGAAGTGGGTTTGAGAGGCTCTTGTGCATGTGTTGCACTTGAGTGAGGTCCTTGTGCATGTGTTGCACTTGGTGATCACCGAGGAGCGCATTTGTTGTGCCCGGTGAAGTTCAAGCGAAGGAGCGGCTTGTTACTCTTGGAGGTTGCCGACTCCTAGACGGCGTAGGCGTCGTGCGCGGGAGCTCTCAAGGTGTGAGTAGCCCCGGCAAGTTTGTGAAGGTTCGGGTTGAGCCTACGCTCGAGCGTGAAAAACCACGACTAGTGGAAAGAGGCGGGTGCTCGAGCGGGAGCCGGTCCAGGTGTGGGCTAGCCTCAACGTGGACTAGGGGAGACCGGCAAGTCTCCGAACACCACGAAAAAACATCGGTTGTCCCTTGTCTCTTTACTTTCAAGCATTTACATTATTGAGTATTTATCAATTGCTTGATTGTAGTAGAATTGCTTAGTATTAATTGTTTGTCCAATTTAGCAATTCTAGTTTAGAGACATAATTTAGTTAGTGCACTAGTGAGCCTAGTTGATTTAGGCTTTAATTGTCAAAACCTATTTATCACTTCCGCATTATAATTGTGTAGGTTTTGACATAGGGGTTGATTAGAGCGAATTCAATTAGTGAGCGATCAATTTTGTAAAACGCCTATTCACCCCCCCTCTAGGCGCATCCTCGACCCTACACTATTATAGACGGTTCTTGACACAAATTGTCTGTGATAATAGTCTATCATAGTCGGTTTGTACCGAGAGCTAGCCGTGTGTGATAATTACCTAGCACACACATTTTGTGTAAATAACTCTCTGTGATGTACATATTTTCCTACCTCTTTTGGGAGAATTTTGAAAATATATATATATTACTGGAGGATCTAAATGATTGTACGATGCTAATCATAGATTACAAATGATTCTAGATTCAAGAATCCGAATGCTCAAATCTGTCTTTAACAGAGTGGATAGCCCCCTATTTATCTTTGATGAAGAGGCGGCAGTTATGTATAAAAAGGGCGTTGTGTAACCGGAAGACTTCTTCCCACCAAAGGGTACCTTTGTAAGAGATAACTTCCGAGTGGTTATGTATTCCTGTCAGACAACTGCCCACACGGGAGACATGTAAGGGGATAACTGCTTGTCCCCAATCAATTCACTGGTCGGGGGTGGCCATTTCGCTGGTCTGCAACGACCAGTGTGAAATTAGGTTTTGACCATCTTTAACTAAACTGGTCGGTGGCCTAACTGTTTGGATAAAGATGGGCTTTGTTTAATGTATTATGAGCTTTATATTTCACAAACCCATTACCAACGCATAGTCACAAATTATTTTAGAGGGCCTAATTAAAAGACAAGCTTTTAATCCTCGTTACAAACTTTTGTCTCGATGCATCTATGATGTTTAGATATTCAATTATAAAATATATAATTAATTGTGCCTTGTAAATATCGTTGTTGAAACATCCCGAATGAACTAAAATAGCACTAGGCAATTTGGTTCTCAAACTAAATGTGAATCTCCTGTTCAAAAGGTACAATATCAAAGCAATATATATATATATATGTGTGTGTATGTATATATGTATATGTATGTATACATAGGAAAATGATTCCATACTCCTGGGTGTACGTACTCCCACCTCTAATATATTGTTTAAATGATGCTGTTACACCTCTTTATCTTTTTGAGTACACTCTAATACTAACTATAAGATACTCTAAAGTGTGTTCCACGAAAAATTTCATTAAAGTCCACCCTTTATAGCATAATTTGTTTACATATTCCTTATACATAGGGAAGAGGGTATGTAGCAAAAAAATAAAGGACTTTGATGAAATTTTTTAACCATGTCGCATTGGAGTATCTTAGAATTATTATTGGTGTGTACCGAAAGTGATAAAGGAGTATAAAGTGTTCATTTAAGTGGTATATTATAACTCACTTTGAAGTATCTTATAGTCAAGATAGAGTGTACTCAAAAAGATAAAAAGGTGTAACAACATCATTTAAACGATATATTAGAGGTGAGAGTACGCATACATAGGAGTATATAATTATTTTCATATATATATATATATATATATATATATATATCATACTCGTGGGAGTACATACTCCTACCTCTAGTATACTATTTAAACGATGTGTTATACCTCTTTATCCATTTGAATATACTCTAATACAGATTATAAGATACTCCAACGTGGGTTCCACAAAAATTTCATCAAAGTACACCATTTAGTATAATTTGTTTATATATTTCTTGTACTATGTAAAAGGGTATATTAAAAAATAAAGGGCTCTAATGATTTTTTTTACCATATCGTATTAGAGTATCTTACAATTATTATTCAAGTATACCGAAAGTGATAAAGAAATATAACACGTTCGTTTAATAGATATATATAACAGCGACTGAGGTATACAACTAGCAATAATGCACAAGTTGATAAAAATAAAGTGTTCTCAGATGTCAGACTGCCTTAATTAAAAGATAGCCTCGCCACAGGGGATAAGATCATAACTAATTTGTGACAACCTTACCATATATGTTTGTAATTGATGTTCAAAATACTTGATAGTTAATATAAACATAAATAATTGATTATTTTGGAACAATATGTGTATATGAATAAATCAAATAGCAGGGCAGCTTACTAAACACTTATTGAAAATCCAACAATAGCTAGTGTCGGCGTTTGGTAAACCGGCAAGTAAATTTGTAAGTCTTAAGGGGCCGCGCGTCCCCGCTCCCCGAATGGTTAGACCCCAAAGAGAGAAAAAGAGGGGCCCAAGATCTATCTTTGGTTGGTGAACGCCCCTACTCCAATTGCGCGGTGGTCGGATTTTATTGATTCCGCGAGCCCGCCGAATTCTAGCGTAAATTTGAGCCTGCTCGGGGTCTCGCAGTCAGAGTCGCCGAGCGGCATCCGGTGCGATATGAGGCGGCTGTGTGTTTATGTTCTACCCTATTCTGGTCGTCGTCCTCCTCGTCGAAGGGTCAAGCCTCCCCTTATATAGTCCGGGGGCCGGTTACAAGGGGACTACATATAGCGTGTAAAGGAAAAAATGGATGGGACTCCTCAAGCCTAGGAGTCTGGCCTCTGCCTTGGTGTCAGGTTGCTGGACTTGACCTCTGAAGGGTAGGTGTACGCCACAAGTCGGGTCGATGGAGGCGCGGAGAGACGGCTCGGTCCGCTCCCTCGGAAAACGGCGCACCTACCCTCTGCTCAAGATGTCGACGCCGATGTCGAAGGCGCCGCCGTCAGAATTGCCTCGAAAGGTCTGCGGCCTGCCTTGGCCTGATCGTGGTGAGTCGTTCGCTACTTTGATAGGTAATTGTCATGAGGTGGCAGACCCAAGATGACGTCCGCCCATGGGTGAAAGCGTTGGTGCTTGTTCGGCTCATGGCTTGTCCGACCCGCTGGTCGGGTATACCGAAGTCGATATCGCCGCATTCTGGGATGACCGCCCAGAGTGTCTGGTCGGGCTCCTTCCCGGTTGGCTTGGGTGGGGACCGAGTGCCTTATGCTGGCCGGCTTCTGGATCGGCCTCCCTGCTGCCTTAAGTCTTGTTGGGGCGCCGACCCATTATGCCGGTCGGACCGTTCCTTGGGTCGAGTTTGGCCGAGGTCGTGGGCCTCGGGGGGGACTCGCTCGAGGCCCAGCGCGGCCGGCCCCCACGCCTCCCGCCTTGGGTGTACCCATGTTCAGGTACCGTCAATAGCCCCGAGCCCCGGTCGGGTTGGAGAGAGCCAGGGTTTACTCCGCTCGATGGACCCCGCCAAAATCGCTGCTTCGGCGCGGCTTGGTCTTCGATACGCTAGGACCGACCGTCTGGTTTCCGCGATCCGAGATGCCCGGATGGTCGAACCTGGTCGGTTTCGCCCGGGTGCGCGCGAGCGCATCCGGTGGATGGAGCCCCCGAGCCCCCGAGCAAGGTCGGAGAGCTGGTCGGG
The DNA here is from genome assembly GCA_036346375.1 of Guadua angustifolia. NCBI lineage: Eukaryota > Viridiplantae > Streptophyta > Magnoliopsida > Poales > Poaceae > Guadua > Guadua angustifolia. Next base: position 49,135,898 of record CM070506.1, on the reverse strand, counting down.
GGTTTACCTCACGTGCAGAGGCGTCCATTTGCGTCGTGGCCCTAATGCGCCTGCGCGGTCGACACCTTGCTGGAGAGCAATAGTGGCGTCCGCCCGCTCTGGTCGAGCGAGGGCGGCGGCCGCGTTTCCCACGAATACGCCCCGTCCGCAGGTGTGGGACCTGGAGGGGGTGAGCCAACGCGCGTTTGCCATACGTTGGCTTGAACGCCGTGCTCGTGCGAGCTGGTAGCGGGTTTGTCCGAGTGGGCCCTGGTGGCTTCCCGAAAGGAGAACCATTTCCGAGCGGACGTTATCCCGTCGCGGGCGTCCGACCCTCTGGGGGCGACCCATGAGAACCTTTCTTTACTCGATCCAGACGGACACTGTGTCGTCCGCCGACCGAGCATACCGGTATCACCGTCGGCGGACTCATGGCGAGTGTGAAGTATGGTCTCAACACGATTAAAGGTGATTGGGTCGTCGCCGACCTAACCGAGGCCCACTGGGCTCACCTTATCTCGCCCTCGCCGATTTTGCGCTCGGGCGGCGGCGATCCACTTGGTGGTCAGGCGACGGAGCCCATGGCACTTAGTCGAGCCCCAAGCCCGGGTTAATGAGCCCTTTGGCGGCCTTCGAGGTCGTAGCGGTGCCGGCGCGTCCTTCTCGTGCCTGGAGGCGGCCCTTCAAGTTAATGGGCGAGGCCCGAGGAGCCGTACACCGCCAGGCCCGATGCGGGGCCCTCTCGACTGGCTGCAGCCCTGTCAGAAATGGATGCAGGGGTGATCGAGAATCGAGACGATGTACCGTTGGACCGTCGTCACGGTCGAGGGGGCGAAACGCACGCCGCCCCCCTTCGCGGTGTTGCCCGCTTGGTTGACACGTGCCCAATTTCGAGGCCGTGGCGCTCCTTATAAGCCGGGCGAGGGGGGACCATTAGGCAAGATATAGCGATGTCGCTACTGCTCCCTACCGCAAAAAGAGGAAAAGACGCGAGCGATCGTGGTGAGGCAAAAGGAAACCCTAGAAAGGAACTCGCGCGCCGCTTCTTCCTTTGCTCATAGGGTGCCGTTTTTCCGAAGATGACGTGGCCGGAGTGCTCCATTCTCGAGGCTCACGCGCTTGGCCTGTGGAAGAAGCGGTTCCTTCCCCCGCGCGATGTGTCCCAATGGAGGGTGCCGACGGGGGCCGTGGATCCGGAGCCTGGCGACAGCGAGATTGTCATTCCCGCTCCTTTCTTCGAGCGCGGGTTCGGACTCCCTCTTCACTCCTTCGTCCGCGGGCTTCTTCACTTCTACAAGGTGGAGGTCCATCACCTGAATCCCCATGGCGTGCTGCACATTGCGATCTTCATCACGCTGTGCGAGGCCTTCCTGGGGATCGAGCCCCATTGGGCCCTATGGAAGTACTTCTTCCACACGCCGTGAAGGAAATCGGCGATGTCTGGCGTTAGGCGCCGTCGGTGGCGCCGCCATTATCCAGTCGCGCTAACCGGCCGGGAGAGTACGTTGACATGAAGCTGCCTCATCGAACAGGGGTGGCACATCGAGTGGTTCTCGTCGAACGTGGGGATAGTGCCCCCGCCACACTAAGGCGGCCTGTGGCGATACCTGAATGGAGCCGACCGGCGGATGCGAAGGAGAAGCGGAAAATGGAGGTGATCCTCGAGCAGCTCATAGGTCTGAAGAGGCAGGGCCTGACGGGTGAGGTCGTCACCCGCGCGTTCATGGCGAGGCGCGTGCAACCTCTGATGGACATGCCTCACCCTATGTTCGAGTACGAAGGGGCGTCCGACCCCATGAGAATGGAGCGCTCGGACCTTCCTTCGTCGGAGGTGGATGCTCGGGTGAGGGCCATCTTGGTCGTGAGGGCCACCGTAGCGGCGGGTGGTGCTCCCGAGCCCTTCTCGGCGGAAAACCCCCCAAATCTGGTAAATGGGTGGCTCCTGTATCCCTCCTCGCGCCCCTTGGAACGATTTCTCGTGCCTTGACCTGAGTGGGGTGGTTACCTTCTTTCAGGGCTTACTTGGAGCCTCTTCCCGGGCATGGTTGCCGGGGGAGAAAGAGATGAGGGCGGAGGCCCGCAGGAAGACCGAGCTGCAGGAGTCCGCTCGGAGAGAACGCAGGGAGGGCCGAAGGAAGGAGAAGAGGGCAGCGCGCCTGGCGGCGTCTGCGCGTGGTGAGGATGTGTCCGAGTCGACGATGGTCTCCACGGTCGGCGCGAGATCATCCTCCAGCGATGGCAGAGAGCCCGCCGATCCATACGAGGAGTACGATTTCGGGTCGTCGTCGAGCGACGACCTGCAGGAGGGCGGCGAGGCGGGGGTCCCCGCCATGGTGCCCCAAGGGAGGACATCTCCGGCGGAGGCGTCCCCAGAAGAAGGGGAAGAGGGCTCCCCTTCGCCAGAGAGGCCGGCGAAAAGAGCGCGGTTGTTCAACACCCGCTCGGCGTGGTAAGTTTGGCCTTGTTTGTTTTGTCGATCCCTCTCGCTCGAGCTACTCGAGCGCCCTTCAATCCAGGACTTCACGGAAAGCTCGACGACGGCGGGATTGTGGTCGGAACCATTACCGCCATTTCCACCCGCAGAAGCCGGCACGCGCCATCGGACGGAGAGGAGTGGCGAGGCGGCGGCGTTAGTCGCCGCATGGCGATTGACGCGGCGCCGGAATCGACCATGGGGCCAGCGGCTCCGGCGATCGCTTGCGGCTCGCTGTCGGGACCGGGCCGGAGATGGCGAGCGGACCTCGCATTGCCCGGCCGTCGGCGTCGCCGGTCCGGGCGCTGAAGCCTTCCACGCCACCGCCACCGAGCGTAATGGTTAGAGGAGGAGCTCGGCGGCGGTGGTGGGGCGAATGATGCACGCCGGCGCGCAAGCAAAGGCCCGCCGCTTGCCAAGAAGTTGCCGGACGACCATGGGGACTCATGGAGTCGCCACCGCCCATCTCGGTCTGCCGGCCGCGACCCGCCGGGCGATCGCCATTTACGCTGGACGATAAGGCGGAACTCGGGGACTGGGAGTCCCTGCAAGAAGGCTCCCTGCGAGCTAGGACCGGGATGGAGGAGATTCGAACGGGCCTGGGGCGGCCTTGAATCTCGATTGGAGGCCGATGCCGATCGCACCGAAGGGGTTAATCCGGCCAGCGTGGTGAGTTGTGCTTGGAATTTTCCTGTCTTGTCAAATTTTGCCGGATCCTGCGATGACACAACTTGACTGGGCGCAGCGTCTGCGGGAACGCTCGGAGGGCAAATCCAAGTTTCTTCGTCGCCGCACTGCGGGCGGCCGCGAGGAGGACCAGAACCAAGCCCAGGCTCCGAGCTGCAAGAAGCCCGGAAACAAGGCCTGACGAGCGGTCGATGGCGGAGGAGGCTCACGGACGCCGAACGCATTGTCCGATGTCCTCTGTGAGGAGCGCCGGCCGAGCCCGGCCCTTGGCGAGATAGCCGAACTGAGTCCTTCTAGCGGAAGCCAGCATGTTAAGGTCGCCGCTCGGCGAGGCCACGGCTAAGAAGCTCGAGGAAGATGCCCTGGCAACTTGCATGATGACCGAATCGTCGGCCAGTGAGACGCCACCTTCCAAGTTGGTTATGACGGCGCCGGCGCGGAGCTTACTTTTTAACTTTTTGCTTCGCCCTTTAGAGTTGCAGAAAAGGTTCGGTGAGGTTGCGGAAGCACGGCGACTGGCGGTGGAGGAGCGCGACGTGGCACGTGTGGCGCGCGCGCCGGCCGGTGCAAAAAGAAGCGAGAGCGACCGGCGAGTAGTCGCCGAGCCGGGCGACCTGGGAAAGGTGGGTCGCCGTCTGCGTCCGGTTGTTTCGGGCAACGCGGGGCACAAGTTTACTCGCGATCGAAGCTGGCTCGTGTCCGAAAGCATGTCGAGAAGTCGGTGAAGACGAGTGCATACTGGGGCTACATCCGCTTGTTAACGCCATGTCTTTCTACAACGGCATCAACTCGACAACGTTAGCGCGGATCGCCAGAATCGACCGACGAGGAGGTTGAGCGCCCCGCTCAAGCCGAGCCCCATGCCTGAGTGATCGCCGATCGGATCTCGCCGTACAGCGTCCTCCACGGGGACTACGAATGATGTCAAATATTAAAATTTTTGTAAGGGAAAAAGGAACTTGATATGTAATGAGCCGGGGCTCGTTTTTGTGCTTTGATCGAATCGGGGTTCGCTTTTGTGCTTATCTGCGACTTTGAGCCGCCCCTTCGCCCTCGGAGACCATGACCCTGGGGACTGCTAAGGTCCTCCGGGGCGTAGGTGTGTTTGTTTCTCCAGAGAAGGCGCGAAGGGAGTATTAACAAACCCCGGGATCGAGGGCGCCATTCGCGTTCATGGCACGAAGGGCGGGTCTGACCGACTGTGACTGCAGACTGTCAAGGGTAGCCTCGACCGCAAGCGCCACTTCGAAACCGTAGCCGCTAGGGCGTAGGTCGTGGTGCTTGGGTTGGACGGACTACCTGGTAAGGGGGGCCAAAAGGTTGGTCGGGCCACCGACCTGGGTGAACATGAATGGCGCTGATACGCGTTCGATCATGCCTTGCTTAAGAGGGGACATTCCGATCGACTTGTGGCTCAGACTGCGCGGTGTAGCCCCCACCGCAAAGCGCCACTTCGGAACCGTAGCCACCGGGGCGTGGGTCGTGGTGCTTGGGTCAGACGGGCTACCTGCTAGGTGAGCCGAGCGGTCGGTCGGATCGCCGGCCCGCATGAACGCTGGTGGTGCCACTCAGATGCTAGTAGCGTGGGCGGTCCCGACCGACCGGGTTTGCGCCAGGCGGTAGTTTTTCGAAAGCGCCACTTCGAAACCGTGAGTCAGGGGGGTCGTGGTGCTTGGGTTGGACGGGCTGCTTGCTAGGTGAGCCGAGCGGTCGGTCGGATCGCCGGCCCGCATGAACGCTGGTGGTGCCACTCCCGAGCCCCCGAGCAATGCGTGGCGACCAGGCCGCGGTCGGCACGTCTTGCTGGTCCTTCGAGATAATCGTAAAGGAGACCGAGAGTCAAGGGACTTATCTATTTTTAGCGGTCGTCGAGTGGCTTGCTGGCGTCGGCGCCGGTTCCGAGATTGTCCGTATAAGCCACGACACGCGGAGACCGAAGGGCCGCATCGGGCGAGGCGGCGTCCTTCTTTGCTCGCGTCGTTTCGCCGCATTTAATGCGGAGTGGGATTTTAATGCCCGTCGCGTCGGCGCTTCGGATGATGAGCGTGTCAGGGGGAGTCTTGCGGACCGTTCGATCGCGGCGGTTTTTCTTGCATAAACCGCCTTATAAATACTGGCGCCGATGGCGGTAACCTATCTTGGTCTCAACGCCTGCACCCGTTCGGCTCCTTCGTCTCCAAGCATCTTGTTGAAGGGTTTCGGGCGAGCTCCATGGCTAGCGGCGGTGATGGCGATAGAGGCCCGAAAGCGCGGCGGAACTGGTCGGGGTTCACCCCTAAAAGCTCCCCAGACGAAGGGGTACCTCCGTGGCGAGGGGCGAGCTCGATCTGCCCTCGCCGAGGTTCTTCATCTGGAGTCCCCGTCGCCGGTATGTCCCTTTCTAGTTGTGTTGATAAGATGCCGGGACGTCAAGTTGACGTCGGTCCCTTACTCCTGGATCTTATAGGTCCGACGAGCTCGAGAGGGCGCTGGCGTCATGGCGCGCTGCAGGCGCTGGGGCTCCCGGCGGCGACGGTGCGTCTCTGAGGATGAGGGAGCGGGCGGCCAACATGGTGGACGCTACCTGGCGCTGCTCGCGACGACTACCGTCTCCCAGATGGCGCCCTCCGCCGCCTCGAGACGGAGGCGACGGCGCCGCGGCGCGGTGCAGTCGCCGAGGAGGCAGGCGGCGGCCAGCGATCGCCGAGCTGGCCGAGGCGGGCGGCCTTGAGGACCTCGACTCAGCGTGGGGTCCTTCCTCTCCATGCTCCGCCCGCCATTTAGAGCACGGGCGAGCTGCGCCTTCGGTGGAGCTGAACAGACCAGCCCAACCCACCGTGGCGCAAGACGCTGCTCGCCTCACCGGCGGCCGAGGCCCTAGAGACTCGCCGGGCCCTCCAGAACGCCTCCGCCGAGAGGGCGGAGGGTCGCCGCCAGGCGGCGGAGTGCGTGGCTGGCGTGTTCGCGCAACGGTCGGCTCCTTCGACCGGTGGCGGCCGTCGCCACATCCGAGGGGAGCCACCATGGGCGAGGATCGATCGCCTTGGCGGGCATGGTCGCGCCACTGCTGCACTCGAGGTCACGGACGACGGGTCGAGGCCGAGAGAGCTCCGAGGATAGGAAGACGCCTTCTTGAGCTGACCCTAGGAGTTCGGTCTCTCGCTCGCTTCTTCTGAACTCATGCAGAGCGAGGCAGGCTCGCGACCCGGAGTGAAGGGTCGTCTCCTTGCCACTGATTTGCAGTTTTTTGCACTCTTCCTTGTTTCTGGGGCGGTTTGGTTTTGGATGTTTTGCCTGAATGGGACCTCATGCACTCTTCTGAATGTCTGTAATATTCCAATGTTGGTGTTTCCTTTTCTTTCGTCGGCACTCGCTCGTTGTTGCTTGCTTGTGCGGGGGTCATCAGGTCGTTCTTGTGTTGAGCACGTGTAGATCGCTCGAGCGTAGTCTTCGCTTCGCTTCTTCGTCCGCTTACTTGAGCGGCCGCAAACCAGAAGAAGGCTATGGAATTTTTTGGTATTTGGTCGCAGCGACGGATCGGATGGGTTGGGCCTGGTGCCTTTTGATTTGCTCGGGTATTGCAACAGGAAACCACGTAGACTATTAGCCCCGTCGCGAGTTCAGCCGCTCGGGCTCTAAGGCGTTAGTAGGAGCGTGGATATAGAGAATTGGTATTTTAGGGAAAAAATTGCCTGAGTTTCTCTATGTTCGAGCGTTCGAGACAACGTTGCCGGCGTCTTTAAGTCGGTAGGTGCCTTGGGTCGGATTATTCTGCTATGGTGAAGGGCCTCCCATGGCGGGCTTAAGCTTGTGCTCTCTAACGTTGGATGGACTTGGCGCAGACCAAATCGCCCACGTTAAAAAGGCTGCCGCCAACTGGCGACTCGAGAAGGCAAGAACGCTGTTGGTACTTGGCCGAAGGATAGCGGCGTGCCGCTCGTCGAGCCGGCTGATTGGCGACTCTGTCTGTGAGACCCCGAGCCCGAGCTCAGCCCACGCTTGTAACTCGGCGGGCTCGCCGGAATCAATAAAATCCGACCACCGCACAGACTGGAGTAGGGACGTTCCGCCCGAACCAGTATAGATCTTGGGCCCCTCTTTTTCTCTCTTTGGGGTCTTACCATTCAGGGGCTGTAAGTCGAGCCCCCGAGCTTGGTCGGCTTGCCTCTGGGCGCCAGACCTCAGTCGGTCGGTAGGGATGCCCGGCTCCAAACACCAAAAAGAACGGCGTGAACCCGGTCGACCGGGTCGGAGTGGTCCTTAGGCTCCAAAGGACGGAGGGTAGCTCCATGGCCCACCGCCCTGCCGACTTCTTCAAGCGGTTGAAGATTCGCGGCTTGAGCCCCTGCAGGATCATGCCATTCGCTCTTTCGGCCTGGCCGTTAGTCTGCGGGTGGGCGATAGATGCCCAGTCGACGCTAATATTGAAGTCGTCGCAGAATTCGAGAATTCTTTCCCTGAACTGCGTGCCATTCGCTTGTGATAATGGAGTTTGGGGGTCTCAATCGGAAGACAATGGCGTGAAGAAGTCGACGCCGCCAGCGAGACGTGATAGTGGCGACGGGTTTCGCCTTCTATCCACTTGGTGAACTTGTCCACCGCGACGAAGAGTCGCGAAGCCCCGGCGCCTTTTTTTGAAAGGTCCGAGTAGGTCAAGCCCCCAGACTGCAAATGGCCACGTGATGGGGATTGTCTGGAGGGCTTGGGCTGGAAAGTGTGTCTGCCGGGCGAAGAATTGACATCCTTCGCAGGTGCGAACAATTTGTTCGGCAGAGCACACGGCGGCTCGGCCGAAGAGAAACCCCGACGGAAGGCCTTACCCACGAGGGACCGTGGTGCCGATGATGACCGCACACCCGCCGTGGATATCGGCAAGAACTCCCGCCTGGTCGGGCGAGATACATTTCGAGGACCCCGAGGACTCCTCTTGTAAAGGTCTACCGACCAAACGAAGATTTGGCTCGCCGAGCGAGGCGCCAAGGCCTTTGCCGTCCGGGAGGGTCCTTCACTCAAGCGATCGACGTGGGGCTCCTCTAATCTGGTTCGTAGTGAGGACGCTCCGACTGAAGTCGGGTGGCGCCGCACCGGGACGGTGGCCGGCGAGGTGGTCCTACCACCGCTTCGACCACCGAGTCCGATCGGACCAGACGTTGATGAAGGTCGTGGGCAAAGATCCCTGGCCGGGACCGGTCCTTGCCGGATGCAAGGTCGGTAGAGGTACTCGCCGCTGTCGTCGACGATAGTGCGGGTGGAGCTCGAACCCTTGAACCTCTCCTCAAGCTTGCGCGACTTCTTGGCAAGATGTGCCATGCGGGGTCCCGGGCCCGAGGCCTTCATGACCAGTCGACCACCGCCTTGAATCGCCAGATCGTCGAGTCGCCGGACGCCGAGGTCGTGGCGATCCCGGAGACCGCTGATAAGGGCTTCGCATTCGCGAACGTTGTTCAGAAGCGTCGAAGAAGCGGACGGCGTGTTGGAGTTTGTTGCCGAGTGGGGAGATAAGGACGACTCAAATACCGCCCGCTTCTTCGTGTAGGACCCATCGAAATACATCGCCCAAAGATTCGGGTCCTTGTTAATCGGGGTGCCTGGGCTTCGGTCCACTCCGCGACAAAATCGGCAAGGGCTTGAGACTTGATCGCCGTCCTAGGGACGAACGAAATGTCGTGGCCGTTGAGCTCGAGTGCCCACTTGGCAATTCTTCCGGAAGCATCGCGATTGCGAACGATTTCGCCAAGGGGCGAGGATGTCACGACGGAGACAGGATGTTGGCCGAAGTAATGGATCAGCTTCCTTTTTGCAATCAGCACCGTGTAGAGTAGCTTTTGTACTTGCAGATAGCGGGCTTTAGATTCCGAGAGCACCTCACTGACGAAGTAGACGGTCATTTGACCTTGAGGGCGCGGCCTTCTTCCACCCGCTCAACGACGAGTGCCGCGCTCACGACCTGGGTCGTGGCGGCAATGTAGAGGAGCAGGGGTTCGCAAGCGTGGTGCCGTAAGGACCGTGAGGTGATGTCGGAAAGTTTCATCTGCCGAGGGCTTCGGCTTTTTCGTCCGTGAAGCGGTACGGATTTCGAGCAACTTGTAAAGCTAAGATCCGCTGGCCACGAGGCGAGACATGAAACGACTTAAAGCTGCGAGGCACCCCGTCAACTTCTGGACACCTTTTAGGTCGTCAATTGGGCCCATCCTCATGATCACCGAGATCTTCACCGGATTAGCCTCAATGCCGCGCTCGGATATCATGAAGCCGAGAAGCTTCCCCTTGGGGACCCCGAAAACGCACTTTTCGGGGTTAAGCTTGATGAGGAACCGCCGGAGGTTCGCAAAAGTCTCCTCGAGGTCGGCGACGAGGTCGTCGGCCTTCCCGGTCTTGACGACGATGTCATCGACGTATACCTCGACGTTGCGGCCGATTTGGTCGTCGAAGCACGCGTACATGCACCGCTGGTACGTGGCGCCTGCGTTCTTCAGGCCGAAGGGCATTGTCGGGTAGCAAACGAGCGAAGGGAGTGATGAAAGAAGTCAGCTGGTGGTGGATTCTTTTATCTGGATTTGGTGGTAGCTTTGAGTAGGCGCCCAGAAGGAAAGTGATTCACACCCCGAAGCGGGAATCGATGACTGGTCAATCCGGCAAAGGAAAATGGTCCTGAGACATGCCTTGTTCAGCCGTGTAATCAACACACATCCTCCATTGCGGTTTCTTTTCAGAGGACGGGGTTGGCAAGCCACCGGGGTGGCGACCTCTTTATGAATCCTGCCTCCAAAAGCTTGGCTACTTCTTCACCTATCAATCGGCGCTTCTCTTCATCAAAGCGGCGCAGGCGTTGAGCGACCGGCCTTGCGCCAGGTCGGATGTTCAGAGTGTGCTCGGCGACCTCCTTTGGGATACCCGGCATGTCGGAGGTCTTCCATGCGAAGACATCACGGTTTGCCTGAAGGAAGCCGGCGAGCGCGCTTTCCTATTTGGCGGGGAGGGCGGACCCTACCCGCACGGTCTTGGCAGGGTCTTCGGGGTCGACCGCGATCCTCTTCGTGTCTTCAGCGGACTCGAAGGATTCGGGCCCCGACTTGCTGGAGGTAGGGACGGACCGCAGGTCTCCCTCCGATAGACGCCGAGCTCGCGCAGACGCTGACCGCACGAGGCTGGCCAAGAATCGGCTTCGCAGCTTGAAGGCGAAGCCGAAAGATGAGGCCACGGTGATGACGCCCAGGCTCTCGAATCTTCAATTTGGTAGGTGTAGCTGGGATCGCCATGAACTTGGCGAGTATGGCCTCCCAAGATGGCGTGATAGGAGCCCGCGAACTCCACGACCTCGAATGTGAGGGTTTAGTGCAAGTGAAGTTCTCAAGCGTCCCTGAAGGTAACATGTGTCGACCGCCCGAGAGGGTAAGCTCACGACCGTGATGACACCATGAAAAGGTGCCTTGCCTTGGTCAGCAGGTCGGCGAGAATCCCTGGGGCTTGCCGCCTCAACATACATAATGTTGAGGCCCGCCACCGTCCATGAGCACCTTCGTGAGGCGCTTTGACCCCACGATGGGGTCAACGACGAGTGGGTATCTCCCCTAAAAGTGGACGTGGTCGGGGTGATCCGTCCGATCAAAGGTGATCGGAGACTCCGACCACCGGAGGTACTTTGGGACCACAGGGGTCACCGTATGCACCTCACGGTAGGGCGAAGCTACAGCGCCGCTTGTCGGCGTAGATTCTCCGCCGCCGAAGATCATGAGGCATCCATCGGGTTCCGGAACCCGTGTCTGCTTCTCCTCTTCGACCTCCGTAAGGTCGCGCTTCTTCCCTTTACCCTGTGGTGCGGGGTTTCTAGAGAGGAGCGCCAGACTTCGCATGATCCGATACTTGTGTTTGGGTACCCGTGATGCGACACTGGCTTTCCATCCGCTCGATGTGGTCGGGCGCTGTCGCCGCCAAGGCTGGTGAGGCAGGGTCATGATCGCGACCACGTGGTCTCTCGCGGCTCGCTTCCTTCCGCCTCAAGCTTGTCGAGTGGTTGAAGGGGCGGCTTCAGTCGCGAACTCGCTGGCCTTCCCTTGTCGAAGATGGCCCCCACGGCCTTCTCGCCGGAGGCGTGGTTGAAATGGCGATGTCGGCGGTGTCCTTGGTGGTCACCGGGTTTGTGACAACCTAGCTTGTGGATCAGGTCTCAAGACGTTGTGTCAGAGATGAACGCCCCACGACGCTTCGCCACACGACATCGGGGAGTTCATTGCCTTTGTTGGGAGAAACATCGGATGTAGTCCCGAGCTGCTTCCCAGTTCTTCGCCGCAGCTTTGAGGTCCTGTGAGTTCCTGGCGCTTAGGTGCCTCGAAATTTCCGACGGCGTTCTTCGTCGGCCCGCCTCACAGCCGGCGGCGGTACTCGAGCGAGCTCGCCGAAGTCCGCCGGATAGACGGGAGATATCGATGACAAAAGGTCATCCGATTCTGGCCCGCCGTCGACAGCGAGCGGTAATCTTCGAGCCAAACATCGGTTCGTGGGCCCCGTATTTGGCTATGTTGACGGTGCCAGAAGGGCGGAAATCATGCGACGGATTTCCCGAGAGAATGCTTGAGGTCCGGCCTTCCTGCCGGATCATGGTCGCGACGCCGACCGCTATCCGCAACTCGCGAACGGGCCCCGCCACGGCCGGCCTCTTTGCGAGCGCCGAGGGTATGGCGGAGTCATGGCGTTTCTCGAGACGGTCGTCTTGCCGGGTATAGAGGCCCGAGGTCGCCCAACCGGGGGCGACTTTCTGCTCATGGCGGGCCGGCCGCGGCCGAGTAGGACTCGAGCTGGCCGAGGTCCCAGACACTTTGTACGGCCATGATGCTCTATCAGTCCCCGGAGGTGCCTCGCCGGCTCTGCCGTTAGTGGACGCCATGAGCAACATTGCGCCGCCGTAGTTTTAGTGGGAAGGGGAAAACAGGCGACAGAACTCGGCCTTCCGCCGCCGGTTACAGACTGGGTTGTACACACAAGACCGCGGGCGCCTGTGGTGGTACGAAGTGCTTGGCCTCGACGCTGGCCGACGGGCGCTTTGCCGAGCCTAGCCGCGCGCAACTCCAGCTCTCGTTGCTGGTGGAGGTCGTCAGGAAACGGGGGACCCCAGCGATCATGCCGACGCCCGCCTCGGTGCTTGACGGCCGGTGGCGGACTTGTTGGCTCGGGGACGAAGTGCGCGATGGGTCGACCACGCCGCCACGCGCACTCGCGGGTGCGGTCCTCCGGCTTGCTCCGCCGAGCCGAGGTCGCCACGGAGGAACTCCAATATCTCATGGAAAGAGGTCGGCGCGTAGCCGGCCATCGCCACGAGGCGCGAGCCCGCGGCGGGCTCCGACTTCGAGGGCCGCGCGGGGGCCCCGAGTCGAAGGTTGTCGAGGGCGTGGGTGGCAGAATCCAGGCGCCGAGCGGGGGCCCGATTCCCCGGCATGGTGGGAGTAGAGTCGGGCTCCCCTGCCACGCCGATGAAGTCGAAGGAGCCGAATCGGATTCGGTTCCCGGGCGCAGGGGCGCCATCGCCGATGGAGAAGGCCATCGGGGAGACAAAGCGGGAGCCCGGAGACACTGATGACGCATGGAGCCCTCTACTGCCGCGCCAATCGGCGCTTTGAGTAAACCGGCAAGTAAATTGTAAGTCTTATGGGCCGTCCCCTCGCTCCCGAATGGTTAGACCCTAAAGAGAGAAAAAGAGGGCCTAAGATCTATATCGGTTCGCGGAACGTCCCTACCCATCGTGCGGTGGTCGGATTTTATTGATTCCCGCGAGCCCGTAGGAGTTACAAGCGTACGAGTCTCAGGCCTCGGTCTCAGCAGTCTGAGTCGCTCGAGCGCGCTATCGGTGCGATATGAGGAGTGTGTGTTTATGTTCTACCCTATTCTCAGTCGCCGTCCTCCTCGTGAAGGCAAGCCTCCCTTATATAGTCCCGGAGGCCTTACAAGGGGACTACGGATAGCGTGTAAAGGAAAAATGGATGGGACTCCTCAAGCCTAGGAGTCCGCCTCCGCTTTGGTGTCGAGGTTCTTTGGACTTGACCTCTAAAGGGTAGGTGTACGCCACGAGTCGGGTCGATGGAGGCGCCGAGACAGCTCGGTCCGCTTCCTCGAAAACGGCACCTACCCTCAAGGCATGTCGACGTTGATGTTGAAGCGCGCCACTGTCCGGAATTGCCTCTGAAGGTGCGCGCGCCTGTCTTGGCCTGATCATGGTGAGTCGGCGCTGGCTTGATAGGTACCTGTCGCGAGGTCGGGCAGACCGCGATGACGCCCGCCCATGGGTGAAGGCGGTTGGTGCTTTTGTTCAAGTCATGGGCTTGTCCGATCCGCTGGTCGGGTATGCTGAGTCGATATCGCTGCACCCTCGGGGATGACCGCCAGAGTGTCCGGGTCGGGCTCTTTCTCGGTTGGCTTGGGTGGGGACCGAGTGCCTGGCTGGCCGGGTTGGTCTGGCCTCCGTTTGCCTTAAGTGTCAGCCGGCGCCCACCCATTATCTTTGGCCGGACCGTTCCTTGGGGTCGAGTCGGTCGGAGGCCGTGGGCCTCGAGGGGGACTCGTCGAGGCCCAGCTACTGGTGGTCCCCCACGCTCCTCCGGTCATTGGGTGTACCCATGTTCTGGGTACCCGTCAGCTAGCAACACTGTCAATCAACTATAAGAAGATAACAAAAACAACTGACCGAACAAGGTATTGAAGACAACAATTAAAACAATGATTTTTTTCTTTTTTGTATTTTTTAAATTTAAATTCCACCGGTTTTCTAGCGGTTTCAAATGCCAAATCGGTTCAATACTCTCTAAAATTATGATTTTTGAGTAATTTTCACGATTTTATAAAGCATGGGTTAGGCAATAAGTATCATCAATGGTTATGCGATTTTGATTCCCGAAAAAATCTTGTCATATTCATCTCTCTTAGGCCCTGTTTGGAAGTAATGTATTTTCATAGTTTCTAGGCAATACCATTGTTTCTAAGAATACTATGGTATTTTATACTATAAGGTGTTTGGTTACCATACCAAAAACTATGTATTAAAAACTATGGTTTGGTAGATACTATGGTATTTTTTGAGTATTTGAAACTCCACTTCAACCCAAAGTTTTATGGTTTTGACTAGCTTCTTACCTATTTCCACTCAAATACCATGGTTTGTGATGTTGCATCTAAAAAGCTTAGTAGTTCCAAGAAATACCGTGGTTTCAAAGGGTTTGGTAAAACTATGGTATTTATGACAAAATAATTGCAAACTATAATATATTAAAACCATAGTTTTAAAAAATTATACTTTCAAACAGGGCCTTAAATGTAGAACGCTTAAGCTATCTCCTATCAAGCAAACCCATCGTCCTTTTTCATCCACCCCAGGCAAGAGGGTGGAGCTGTAAACAAGGCAAGAAACACGAGATGTGAGCTCCTCGTGGACCTCTCCCAGCAGGTTCAAAAACCGATGAAACCGCCGAAAACGCGGAGCGACCTTACCGCCACTAAGTTCAAACTCAAAACCGCTTCAAGAAACTGCTTCTAATTAAAAAAGAAAAATTTAAAATTTAAAAATTTTGAAAAATTTATGTGAGCGTTTTCGCGAAAATCAAGGCCGCTGTAAAAACCGCTCAAAACCGTTTTTAAGAACATTCAAATAGCCGATAGATTTAAAACCGAAAGGAAGCGGTTTGAGAAAACCGAGCGGTTTTCGATTTTTTCAAAAAATTTCATTTTTTTTATTTTTAAACCTTTCGGTTTTCAAACTGTTTTAGCGGTTTTTGAAAACCGCATCATGAATTTCGACGCCGAATTTTGAAAAACGGTTTTGTAATCCCTGCCGGCAGGTCTATTGTTCGTTTCTCCTTTCTTTTTATGTATGGTGTTTTCATTCTTTACGATGGGGTACTGTGCAGATTGCGAGTTTGATTGGGGATTCATCCTATATTCTCGCATAATTTGATTTTTTTTCGCAAAATTGATTTGTTTTTTTATTCTAGTCAAAGAATTTCGGTAGCCAGAGTGACCGATCGCGTCGTGTACATTGATAAGAATCCTCGTCAAGCCAGTAACGACCCACCACCCCCCAACCAAAAAAAAAATGCAGTTCTATTCTACCAAATTAACGCTTGTTGAACCGGTTCATTTGAAGTTGATATTCGCCCCATCTCAAAAATACATACTTGTACAATACCATGCATAAAAGAAGAAGCTGGCTGAGAAGTCCACTCCACGCCATTGACAATAAGCTAGGAGATCCCTTTGTATATTCGCAGGAAATCCCACGCCATGGTTTCATCAGCTATCCCTATTTTTTTTTTTAATTAAACAAGATAATCTTCTAGAAAAGGGTAATCGCCTCCATCAGTTTCTCGCATTCTCGCTGCCGCTGCGCTTGCGTCAACCTCGTATCCGAGCGGATTCTCAGCGCAGAAACTTCTCACCTGTCTCGTTGAAAGTTGAATCCTCCCAACTACCGTGCATCTAGATGTAAACCTGCATTGACCTGACACCTTTTGTTTTTTTTTTCTTTCCTTTGTTTTCCCACTCAGGTGGCCTACCTATAGTCAATCGTTAAAGAAGAAATGGAAACATAAAATAATCATCTTGGGCATCTCTAATCAGTACTACCGATATTGGTGTGCGTATCTTAGATTCTTAGCTCACATGGAGGGTGAGAGGAGAGTGTTGTGATTAGAGTTCTTTTATTGTATATTAATAAGCTCAATACAGACTTTTCATTCTTTACGATCTAATATATCAGATTAGCTAGTACTAATTTATTTATTTATACTTTTTTAGTAGCAGAATAGTAGAAAACTCTCGCTTGATCAATTGCTAGATCTGATTTCGATTGCCCACAAAATACTACCAGCATATTGCACTCTAAAATTTCTTCGTAACTAATCATAGCAACATTAGACTATCCCAATATACACCCTACAGTGTCAAAGTAAGAACGTGCAGCCAAAATAGAATATTAGCATATCATACGCGCACACCATTGATAAGGGGAAAAGGGTCGAGGAGAGCACGCGCTAGCTGCACGCAGTTTCCAAGCGGCAGACATACCAGAGGCCAATCAAATCCAAATCTCTTTGCTTGATCCGTTTGATCAGTAGTACACGCCGGGAATTAAAAAGCGTCGCTTCATTGGTAGGCGGCACAGATCCTGCTGCTTTACTTGCATGCCTCGACCGAACGCTACTGCTAACATGGGATGAACACGGAAAATCCGAATGGGCAGGATCTTTAGCAGGTTAGAATTACGAGCAAAGAGAGATGCTTTCTGTGCCATTTCTTTTTAAAGTTGCACTACTCTCACTAGCATGTCGACAAACGCATCCTACCTTCCGCCTTGCATAAATAAGAAATGGACAGACTTAAAGAAAATTTTCATATACAGTTCGTAACTTGCGCTAACATTTGGTCATCTGAACTCCAACCCGAAAATTAACTTTATAGGTAGTTTTTTTTGCTTGGGCTCATGGCAGCTATTGCTAGCAATTATTTGACGATAGTGTGAGCGTAATGTCAGGACTCAGGACAGGAGTGTTTCGGAAAAGCAGTTCAGCAAAATTGTCTCTGTCACCTCTTTGCCATAGAGGAATACTAGCATCGGTCTAAACAAAAATAGGATGATAATATTTCGATTCTTGTAGGTGTGTGTACCCAAACAGCACGAGCACGTTTTGCAGTTTCGATGTCAATTTCTTTACTTGGATTTTTGCAGATTCCTGTCCTGCATGGCTGCAATTTGTACCTTTCCTCGAAGAGGAAGAATAACAATTCGCTTTCTCTGAAAGAGAGAATGACAGATAACGCATACGCGCGCGATCTGCATGCAGACATTTGTTTTGTGAACTACTAGCAGAGCTACACCCTGTCATTGCCGGTTTTGGAACTTGGGAACCAATTTCTTTTCCTGATCGAGATTCTCCGAACTCCGAAGGGCCATCTGCACGGCACGGATACGATCGTCCATAGGATTCCTGCAAGTTGCTCTGCGACATTGTGAGATTTCTGGTAAGACTAGTCATGCATCGGTGTGTTACAACAGGAACTCAATTTGCGACGAAAAATTTATTTGTAAAGAGTACTAGTTTTGTTTGAATGATACTGTTCACTTTGAATATGCAATAGTTAAATATTTAAATCAATTCATCAAAGCATACAAATTTTAATCACCTGTTTACAAACTCGTACTTAACATTATCTTTAACTTTGCAATCTAAAGGCCCTCACGCTACTGAAATACTTTGCAAATTTTAGATATACATAAGTACTGCTTATGTACAAACACAATGAATAGTACGTAAGGTTATACAAAAATCTCATTTGAAATAAATGATTTTTTTTTCATATGAAACATTGTAATTCTCAAACCGTACAATGAACATATCATCAAATATAACCCAAAACCATTCCATGAACATCAATTTTTTTGGCACATTTAGTAATATGGCTAGTAAATAATCCAAATATTAAGTATCGATACGTGGAATATAAGACTAAAAAAACATTCATGTCTCAATGTCATCTTGTGTGAATAGCTCAACTGTTGGTCCGCAACATCAATATTATTCTCTATGGTAGTGGGTCATTTCTAAAGGCAACCCTAAAATGTACAGTCTATGCAAAGAAGTATAATAAACGAAACCATGGCAATGAGCTCTTGAAGATATAGGCAATCCATTGTTAAAAATTTAGTTTCTTTGTGACAACAGTTAGGGGTGGGCAAATAAACCGAAACCAAAACCTAAACCGTTAAAACCGAACCGGTTTAAAAAACCAAACCGAATTATTCGTTGTTGATTCGTTAGTTGTATGAAATAATCGAACTTTTTTTCTGCTAATTCGTTTTAACCTCTGTTAACCGAACTAACCGAACTTTGGTAAAGAGACCCACCAAATAAAAAACCTCCCGTTTTTCCCGTTAAAAAATTTAAATTTTTCACTCCACGCCATTGACGATGAGCTAGGAGATCCCTTTGTATATTCGCAGGAAATCCCACGCCATGGTTTCATGACTTCATCAGCTATCCCTATTTTTTTTAAAAAAAAAGATAATCTTCTAGAAAAGGGTCATCGCCTCCATCAGTCTCTCACATTCTCGCTGCCGCTGCGCTTGCGTCAACCTCGTATCCGAGCGGATTCTCAGCGCAGAAACTTCTCACCTGTCTCGTTGAAAGTTGAAACCTCCCAACTACCGTGTATCTAGATGCAAACCTGCATTGACCTGACACCTTTTGTTTTTTTTTTCTTTCCTTTGTTTTCCCACTCAGCTGGCCTACCTATAGTCAATCGTTCAAGAAGAAATGGAAACATAAAATAACTTGGGCATCTCTAATCAGTAGTACCGATATTGGTGTGCGTACCTTAGCTCACATGGAGGGTGAGAGGAGAGTGTTGTGATTAGAGTTCCTTTATGGTATGTTAAGTTCAATACGGACTTTTCATTCTTTACGATCTAATATATCAGATTAGCTAATATTTATTTATTTATTTATTTAGTAGTACAGTAGTAGAAACTCTCGCTAAATTAATTGCTATATCTGATTTCGATTGCCCACAAAATACTACCAGCATAGTGCACTCTAAAATTTCTTCGTAACTAATCATAGCAACATTAGACTAGGCCAATATACACCCTACAGTGTCAAAGTAAGAACGTGCAGCCAAAATAGAATATTAGCATATCATACGCACACACCATTGACGCACACACCATTGATAAGGGGAAAAAGGGTCGAGGAGCACGCGCTAGCTGCACGCAGTTTCCAAGCGGCAGACATACCAGAGGCCAATCAAATCCAAATCTCTTTGCTTGATCCGTTTGATCGGTAGTACACGCCGGGAATTAAAAAGCGTCGCTTCATTGGTAGGCGGCACAGATCCTGCTGCTTTACTTGCATGCCTCGACCGAACGCCACCGCTGACATGGGATGAATACGGCAAATCTGGATGGACAGGATCTTTAGCAGGTTAGAATTACGAGCAAAGAGAGATGCTTTCTATGCCATTTCTTTTTAAAGTTGCACTGCTCTCACTAGCATGTCGACAAACGCATCCTACCTTCTCCCTTGCATAAATAAGAAATGGACAGACTTAAAGAAAATTTTCATATACAGTTTGTAACTTGCGCTAACATTTGGCCATCTGAACTCCAACCCGAAAATTAACTCTATAGGTAGTTTTTTTTGCTTGGGCTCATGGAGTCATGGCAGCTATTGCTAGCAATTAATTGATGATAGTGTGAGCGTAATGTCAGGACTCAGGACAGGAGTGTTTCAGAAAAGCAGTTCGGCAAAATTGTCTGTGTCACCTCTTTGCCATAGAGGAATACTAGCATCGGTCTAAACAAAAATAGGGTGATAATATTTCAATGCTTGTAGGTGTGTGTGCCCAAACAGCACGAGCACGTTTTGTAGTTTCGATGTCATTTTCTTTACTTGGATTTTTGCAGATTCCTGTCCTGCATGGCTGCAATTTGTACCTTTCCTCGAAGAGGAAGAATAACAATTCGCTTTCTCTGAAAGTAAGAATGACAGATAACGCATACGCGCGCGATCTGCATGCAGACATTTGTTTTGTGAACTACTAGCAGAGCTACACCCTGTCATTGCCGGTTTTGGAACTTGGAAACCATATTCTTTTCCTGACCGAGATTATCCGAACTCTGAAGGGCCATCTGCACTGCACGGATACGATCGTCCATAGGATTCCCGCAAGTTGCTCTGCGACATTGCGAGATTTCTGGTAAGACTAGTTATGTGTCCGTGTATTGTAACAGGAACTCAACTTTGGACGAGAGCACTAGTCCTGTTTGAATGATGCTGTTCACTTTGAATATGCAATGGTTAAATATTTAAATCAATTCATCGAAGCATACAAATTCCAATCGTCTGTTTACAAACTCGTGCTTAAAATTATCTTTAACTTCGCAATCTAAAGGCCTCACGTTACGAAATACTTTGCAAATTTTAGATATACATAAGTACTGCTTATGTACAAACACAATGAATAGTAAGGTTATACAAAAATCTCATTTGAAATAAATGATTTTTTTTCATATGAAACATTGTAATTCCCAAACCGTACAATGAATATATCATCAAATATAACCCAAAACCATTCCATGAATATCAATTTTTTTTGGCACATTTAGTAATATGGCTAGCAAATAATCCAAATATTAAGTATCGGTCAGGAGGACATAACATGAAGCATGTGGAATATAAGACTAAAAAAACATTCATGTCTCAATGTCGTCTTGTGTGAATAGCTCAACTACTGGTTCGCAACATCAGTATTATTCTCTATGGTAATGGGCCATTTCTAGAGGCAACCCTAAAATGTGCAGCCTATGTAAAGAAGTATAATGAACAAAACCATGGCAATGAGCTCTTGAAGATATAAGTAATCCACTGTTAAAAAATTAGTTTTCTTGTGACAGCAGTTAGGGGTGAGCAAATAAACGGAAGCAAAACCCGAAACCGTTAAAACGAAGCGAAAAAAACCGAAACGAATTATTCGGTTGTTGATTCATTAGTTGTATGAAATAACCGAACTTTTTGGTTAATTCGGTTTAACCCTCGATTAACGAACTAAGAACTTTGGTAAAGACCCACCAAATCGGAGACATATTGAATACTCCTCGTCTGTTTGCCGCCATAGATAGTCGAAACTCCTTCCTCGGCTTTGAAACTATAATTGCACAAGGAGCATTTGTTATGAAACAAACAATGAAACGTCTTTAAATTAAGGTGTCAAAGAGGCTACAAGCGGTGGCTACTGAGCAACAAAGTTCTTGTGACGACCATCATCAATGCCAAGATCAGGCGAAACCGAACTATCACGGTTAACGAAGTGTTAGGTTCGAAATTTTCAAACACAATTCGGTTTCAATTTTGAAATAACGAATTTCCAAATAAACCAGAAACCGATTTTTGGTTAAACCGAACGCCGAACTTTGGCATGATAACATGTTCTACAATGACAGAGCCTACTTGCCATTCCTGAGAGTTCAAACTTTTGCAGTCGAGTATAACATTAATAGGTCATAGTTAAGTTATAACATTAATAGGTCATAGCTAAGTTAAACTTTCTATTGTTTGTGATATATTGCCGTGAGCCTCTAACTATCTCTTTATGGACTTGCAACAAATATACAATCAATTCACGCTAGTTGCAACCAAGTCTCATAATTTTCAACACAAATCTGATTTGATAAAACTTTTCTAGAAGCGATGTACAACACCAAGAGAATCCTTCAGGCCCTCGAAACCAACTTCATTCACCCAGATAGTAGTGAGCCAATGGAATCTCGACAACTCCTGTCTCTATGTATCCATCTAACTTCGAAAAGATTAAACAGAACTCAGATTTGGAGAACATAAAAGTTGGCACCTTAGCTACAATCACCTTTAAATACTTGCTCCTCGCCGCCCCGGGAGCACATGATTAGAGACTCTCACCATCATTCCAGAACACGTCCCACGCCACCACGAGCTTGACATTCTCCGCCGTGGCCGCTAGGATGTCACCTTCACCAGCCCATAAGAACCAAAAGCTGAAGTCAGCACGGCACTAGCCGTATCAGTGATCAAGGGAGGAGGCTGGGAAATCCCATTCCATCTAAGCCGTTCATGTCAAATTCAATGGATAAATTACTTTGAAGGAGAACGGACCACCACCATTAACTCCTAATTTCTAAAATAGTAGAGATAGAGAAGAGCATGCGTAGGTGTGAATGGATCATGCATAGGATCATAGGAGTATTGTATTGCAGCAGCGGCATGCTTTCGTGCCGAGGAATCGTATCGTATCGTATCCTTGCTGCTGCCGGCCTCCTCGTCTGGCGAAAGAAATCCTGTGGTCCCTTCGATTAGCTTGCCTGCATGCTTGGCAGCTGGGAAGAACGGAAAGAAAGATTCTTTCCAAAAGTGGGCGCCCCGTACGAGAATGGAGATATGGTCAGAGTATCAGATGTGCTGTGCTCTATTGGGAACAGGGCTCCACGGCCATACGGATATCGCATAGCCCGTGTTTAGAAACATCAAATCGAGAGGTCACTCACCACTTTGCTCGCATGTGCCCTGCGGTCTCCACAAAGATGAAACGTGCTATCGGTACAAGGAACTGTGGAGAAACTCACTAGGGGCAAAGAAACCAACGACGGTGGTGGTTTGAATAGAGTTGGGGAAGACGGTCGAAATCCTAGCTGGAGAAGAGGAGCAGGCCGTCACATAAACCTCGAGGGCGCACTGGCCGTAATCCTGGAGGCGAGTGAGGAAGAAATCCCCCGACGGATGATGGCATTGGCGTTAAGGATGCGGTTGGAGCGGAGAGGCGCTGGCTGGAACAGAGGGAGGGTGGAGCTGGTAGGTGTGGATCGATGATGTGGCGGCGGCGAAGCAAGGTCGGCCAGGAGACGACGACGCGGCACCAGTGCCGCGAGGTGAGTACGGTGCGAGCGATCAGCGATGAATGCGTTGAGGCGGTGAGCTTGCGTTGCGCTCGTCTTGGTCTTCATTTTGGGAGTTGGGAACGGAGATGCATGCCTAGCGAAGTGGGGAAGAACGTGAGGTGGAAGTGGCGCATTTGCATCGATCTGCACGGTGCCAACGCCGTCGGGCGCTCAGCGGGTCATGGCTGCTCGCCGCGATCTGGTGCGTGCCGCTCTCCCCGCGTCACACCAGCGCGGCTCACGCTGACTCCGCCACCGAACTAGCGAACCTCTGCCTCAAGCCGGAGAACAGGGTCCCTATTGGCCGCGCTGTACTGTCCGTCTTCTGCGCCAACCTCGCCGTCGGTTGGGAGCTGTGGCATCCACGTCCATAAAACCACCATGGTTTGGTTTGGATCTGTGAGAGTAAAGCCGACGGTTTCATGAGTTCGAAGTCCCGATTTTGACGGTTTTAGAATTCAGAGCTAAAGTTAAGAATCGACGTAAGGCCTGTAAACTAGAATTATTCCTTGTAATTAACTCGTGACCTGCCTGCCTGGTGCGTAGTGCCTACCCACACATGCATGGCTCATGCGGCTGCTTATTTTATTTCACTACAATACTCCAGTTGCGTGAGTCGTGGACACGCAAGCAAAGCAAACTATCGCGTGGAGTGGAGTGGTGTACAGCGCGCGTGTACCTGGCCTTCTTGCATGACTCATCCGATCGACCCGGCTTGTTCTTATCGAATCTCGATTGGTGTGGGGACATAAATGACCGTATGGTCGTTCGTTCGGCGGACAACTCGACTTACTAGCATGCCAAATTTTGGGTAGCATGCCAAATTTTGGGGCACTGAATTCACGTGTTCCAAAACGAGTCCATAACTAGTTTCTCTCGTCCTTTTGCACTCGATCCCTCAAATTCGTCTCTTTTCACAATCTCAATCCCGTGGATACTATACTAATCAGCAGGCTATCCTCGATTCGACTTGCATCATCGAATTCTCTGAACCGTTCCGACGAGACGAGACCGGTAGGCAGTTTCCGTCGAGTCCACCTCAAACTCCACAGGACACGCATGTCGCGTTATTCTTGCAGATCATATGATCTCAAGAATCGACACATCATAGCGACACATTATTGTTTACTGCAACTAATAAATGTGATCTGTATCCGGGGGAAGAAGCAAAGTAAGGCGATCGATACACGCAGGCAATAGCAACGAGACGTAATAAAAGATAAGGGGCAACTTTTTTTTATGTTTTTGACTCGTCTCTTATACATCATGGAGTATATTATTTCAGTGGTATATAGGATCTGACTATACAGTTAGCGACACATTCAATGATTTCTTCAAATTTCAGTGACATATAAAGAATTAATCTGAAAGATATGCTAGATTAGTCACGCAACACAGCTGAATTCTTTAAAATTCAGGCGGTCAAATTATTCTCGTTTTTAAACTCTACTGTTTCCTCTGTTCTTTTGTGTGGTGCTTGTCATCTGGAGATCATGTTCCTCGTTTAATCAAGCCAACGGCAATGTCAAATACTGAATAGTCAGTCCAAATTAAATACTAAAATACTGCTTTCTATGCATGGTGTACAACTCAGACCACAAGAGCTTTAAGCATGTGCAGTAGTACAGACGATAGTTGTCTGTAATATATATCTATTTCATCTATAAACAACACTAAAAATATCTCATACAATAAATTATCTATAATAGCCTCTTATCCAATTAACAAACTGTGTATACAATGGCACACAAAATAAAAAACTGTCTATAAGACCGTCTGTTAAATAGTAGACAGCAGTTTTTCTCTCTTCCACATCATCTAAAATTCTACATATCATACTCTTACAGACAGTTGACATATACCATTGTACATGCCGTTACCCTCACTGAATAGTCGGTTAGGAGTTTGTATCGAGGATGAGTTGACCTCTGGCCAAAGACCGTGCGTGGGGAAAATGTAACCCAGGCCGACATCCCTCGTACGAGGGAGATTGTTTTTAGCGTCGAGTAAAGAAAAACTAGAAAACGTTCATATCATTTCTTGAGATTATGTGAATTCCCACGAGAGTTCATCGAAGCTGCGGGTTTTTGACTTCTGAATCAAAGTTGCGGGCCGATCTTGTGATCTATTCCTCTGTTCATGAGTCGAGGTGCTCTCGGGTCATAATATTGCTACTCCATATAGGGTTCGGTTCTGGCCGAATTCCCCATATGCCATCTTTTGTTCTTATTGTTTCAAGGAGGGCGTATAGTAGTTGTTGCTGCAACAGGAGCTCGGATTAGGAGCTCGATACGTGTGCCGTGCATGCATGTATGCATACATCCCACCCAGTTGGTTGTCTGCATTAGAGATAAAGAGAAGGACTGTTGCTATTTGATCAATCCCTCACGACGTGGAACTTCTCTGCTGCTGCCAGCGTATCGAGAAACATTGGGCCAAACTCGCGTACAAATTTAAAGAGTCCTCTAACTCGCGCCGCATCATCCAGAGCTTTATATTTGGGATTCAACAACCTTCAGAATTTGAAGAGGTCTTCTCAGATACTTTTAGAGCATTTGACAACAACGTAATGTTTTATCCAAATAAGTTTGTGCACTTTGACTTTCGATTTAATCGTCTAAAATGTATTTGCGGTACGGTTATGCGGGGCATGTATGCTGGATAAATTGTAAAGCAAGTCGAGTCATAGACCAAATACCACATTTTATATTTTCTCGTATCTTCTTTAGTACAATAGTTTTGTAAGCGGTGGGAAAAATGAAAACCAAGTGGGTGAAAATGAACTGATATCATATTTGCCCCCTGATTCTGAAGAGTTTTTTTTTCCCCCAGTAAAGCTACTTAAGAGAAAATTACTTTGACTTTGTTGTCTTTCTCCATGGGCCAAAAGGAAGGCCTGAATAGTGAAATTATTTGCATTGTTATTTTACGGGACAACTTCGCTGTTTACATTTAGGGCCCATAGAAACATGGATTACACAGAAAGGATGGCACAATGCCCATATTTGCACGCCAGGAAGCCCACGAATTAAAATTACGGGCCTGTGGCATGCTAAAGGCCATATCATGGGAAGACCTTCCTTTGATTTTTCCTTTTCCTCTCTCGAAAGAGTTGGTGCACACCCCAGTATCCTCTGAATCCTAGGGCATTTCCAACATTCTATTCTATGGGTGTATTTGGTAAAACTCTAACTCTATTAGATTTATAGATCTAGTAAAGCTGGGTATTCTAACTCTATTAGATCTATAGAGCTGGAGTTGTGAGTGCATTAAAAGTGTTTAGATGGATCATCTTGTTTACATTTTAGACAAAAAAATATAAACTTAATTCACTTTATTTTAGTCTACAAGTTTCAGATCTCAGGTGAAACTAGAATCTAGAGCTCTATCAAACAGGTCCTATGGGTGTGTTTAGTAGAGCTTCAGCTTCACCAGATCCGTGAATCTGGTGGAGCTAGGTATTTCTAACTCCACCAGATCTCAGAGAGTGAAGTTCGTGAGTATATTAAGAGTGTTTAGATTGATCTCATCTTGTTTACATTTTAGACAAAAATATAAACTTAATTCATTTTATTTTAGGCCCCGTTTGGTACGGTTCAGATTCTAGAAGAAACGAAGCGATTCCGATTCTTGGTAGACGCGTTTGGTAGAATCGAATCCGGAGGAGCACGTTGCTTCTTGATTCGACCACGGTGTGTAAAAATCGAAGCGATTCGCTTTGAAGCGTTCCGGTCTCTATTCCGCTTGGTTGGATTTATTTCGATTCTGGGAAAGAATATCTGGTTCCAAGTTGCCAACGGGGCCTTAGTCTATAAATTTTCGATCTCAGATGAAGCTAGGATCTGCAAAAAAAATAACAATAAGATGATAAGATGGGTACCTCGGCGATATATATGCAATGTAATACACGGGCACTAGCAGTTGGCGAATCAAGCCGATGAAGGCCACCAGAATTATTGAAAGGAGTGCAGGAATCAAATCTTGCTTTCAAGTCAACACGACCGATCGACCACTTTCTGGTGAACACCAGAACGTAATTTCTAAAAAAAAGAAGAAGAACACTGTTGTGTGGAATATGATCACCGCAGGGAAACATATACTCTTCCCCCAATTGACCCAACACTTAATTTCCGCCGCCCTTTGAAATTATTCTGCAAACTGTAAAGACGATGGTATCGCGTGCTTTGGGGCTTATTTCGCCTTTAAAAAATCACCGGGAATTTGTGGCCTGGAAACATCCATAAGCCATCGCCGTCTAAGCAAGGTAGAAGGTCCAGAACTCCAGGAGGAAAAGAAGAAAGTACTCCATTTGACATCTGTAGTTCTGCACTGCGTACACTGAAAAAATTAGACATCAGGGTATGGCCCAAGTATACGGTAACCAGCTTAATTACCTACTCCATCCGGCCAGCGATATACGTCATAAACCTACAATTCGCATAAACAAATGAGAGACTAAATCTAAGATAAAATTAATGCTATTGGACCATAAATACCTCTGTTAAATGACATATTCAACTACCTGTTTATTTCCTCGGCATCAAAGAAGTGGTATATATATAGTAGAAATATTACAATAACTACCTACACATGTGATCTTTATATTAGACTTATTTTGTGGGACGACGTTTCCCAAGGATTAGAACTTAGATCGCGGCACAGGGGAGTATAAAAGTGCAACAGAAGTCGATGTGCGACTGTTGCTTGATTAAATCGTGGCCGTTCAATTATCCGTGCAGCAGACTAGCTGCGTGCAACGCAAGTCTTTGCATCTTCTTTAGGGACAGGAGGAGAAGATGCTGCCCTTTTGCAGGCACTGCTCCTACTCCTAGTCTCCTACTACCACAGGTCCACAGCACTCCAGTGTCAGGCTGTCGCTCAAACTCGAAGGCTCAGAAGGAGAGGGAGGAGGGGGGGCCCAGGGTGAGAGAGAGAGAGACACATACACACGCATCTCACCTCCAATGATTAAGGCTGCTAGTGAGCCCACGTCTCATGCCGGCCAATGAGAACCCGGCATGGCGATGGTTGCGCTGCCTCGCGTTGCGCGCAGCTTACTTTAAGATCACGACGGGGGCGCGCTCCCCGATTAGAGGTCAACCTTAAACTCACTCGAGATGATTGATGAGGATAAGAGCCTCCCGCTAATGATGCTGCCTGCCCCGCAACCATCTCTTCTGGATCGCTTTCTCCTGTCCTGCCTGCTGACACTAACACTCTGCGTTTATTAATTCTTCTTCTCGACATGCGCTAGCTTTGGCTTTCTTTATTAGATCTATTCGGGCCGAGATATTTTTAGTAAGTCCCTTTTCGGCATTGGTTAGACAAGACGCTCTTAATTACATTAGTTAATGGGGTTGCTTTTTCGCTAGCGTTGAGCGCGCGAGCTATGGCCCCCGCGTCATGCGTGGTTGGCAATAATAATGGATTAGGTGGAGTCGCGTCCCTTTCTGTGAATCTATACACACAATGACAAGTGCTGGCCTGGCTTAATTAAGTTCTCTCTCTCGCCCCTTGGATGCGTTCGTGAGTTTAATACTGGTGCGTGCTAAAGGCATTTCCCTTATATATCTTATATATAAATCCATTTCAATTATAGATCTTATATTTCTAAACGAAGGGGGTATGATAGAAGGTTTTACGGAGCGAATTAAAAAACAAATAGAGCGAAGCCGTATCTTGCATGAAGTACACAAGAAAAGGTACAACATAACTTGCACTAGGGAGGACAGTTGAATATTGACTAGGATTGTTGATCATGTTAATATTTAACAGTTAAAGTTTTTCTAAAGAGTAAGCCCATTTAACATAATGGCTATGTCTATGGCCATAATTCAAATGAAGTCTTACCTCCTTTAGTAACAAATTGGTCGGAAGCTAATGATGACCAGTTAAGACTAAGAGATGATCAATCATATATGATGGCAACCAGTCATATAGTTTTATAAGCCATAACCAGGTAAATTGATCGGAAGACATGGTGGTTTCCCATGTGAATAAGTAAGAGAGGTTATTGATGTATTTAGCAACTTACAACGGTTGACAAAAAGTGAGATGGTTCAAGACTTAACAAAAAACTCGTGCGTGAATACAAGAGGTGCCTGCAGTAGATTTAACTGCCACTCCTTTGGTGGACATAAATAGGGTGCCCTGCATGCCAAAAAAAAAAAACAATGTGACTACAATGTCATTCTTGTAACACTCTTTTTATGTCAAAAAATTCTCTACTTAATTGTGTTCGCATATTTTGTTTTATTTTTTAAGTTCGATGAGGGACTCTATATCCCAATCACAGACAAATTAAACTAATCACACTTTTTGCGGAAAAAAAATAGGAGGGAGGAGAGATAATGTATTGATCGGATGGGACCGTTGATAGAAGCAATGCATTAAGGAAATTGTATATAAAGTTGTTACAAGTCTACATAGGTCCAATGCGTGCATGCTTTAATATGGACAATTAACTAACCACGGTTAGCTTTATTTATACACTTTGAACTTATTAAGCGGGAGGAATCTTGCTAGGATAAACCTAAATATTAGGTCTGTTGTAGGTGTTGGAACTTACAAGATGAATATTAATTGGTTTGCAAAATTTATACTCTAGCAAGCAGGGGTGGAGCCAACCCAAGCCTCGAGCCAGACCACACGTTCTTAAACCAATGTATTATTTTACTAATTTATTAATATATTTTACATGGATTTCTTTTTATGCCTGGCTTGTCTCCGCCCTGCAAGCAAGGGCCGCATGCGGGTGGTCCTGAGGACCTTTGGAGTTTGGATCGCGTCGCTAGTGGCCGGGCAGCTCAGATCAACCAATTGCAACATAAACAAAAGAAATGTTTAATGGGGTGTTGTTGCTTTAGAGGCAATCAAGATGCATGTTTAGCTAGCTATCGCATGATAAGGACATCTCCGTACGCCATGAAACTCACCTGGATTATAAAGTACTGTCTCGGCATTTCACAGGTGGAAGGAAAAAATAAGAAGAGAGAGATAGACCCATTACTAATGTATAGCATGCTATAATTGATTCCAAGCACTTATTACCTATTACATGTGGGCCAATATTTAATTTTATAGACAATACTATAGCTAATCCATTGAAGATGTTGTCTATATACTATCTATAGATGATATGGATATTTCTTATAGCTAGCACTATTAGAGATGCCCTAAACACCTAGCTAGCTAGCTTGCTGAAGCACAAGGCTTGTGCAGTCCTGCAGGCTGCACGCAGTCACTGCTCACACTAGTCACTAGCCAGTATATATTGCTTTCTTTGGAGGAATTATTTTTTTTTTCCCTGGGCCAAGATTCTGAGCTCTGACCATGCACCTGCTGTGCTTATCCACAACCGAGAGCAAGCATTGACTGAAACCAAAATTTTAATGTCACGTTCCTATACATCATTATTTAAAAGTTATACAAATATTAAAGTAAAATAAAATATATATGACGATTACATACACATTCGTTTGCTTCAAGATTTATGCAACTTATGTAAAGAGGGTGATGCATAGAATCAGTACCTTAAAACTAAGAGAGATATTTCTATGCTTTTCTTTTTGACAGTGTTGTATAAATATTAAAGTATAAATAAAAGGTAGTTAGTGATTACTTACATCTTCGTTTGCTTTAAGATTTGTACAACACTTGTATTGAAAAGGAAAGTATAGAAGCACTGCTCACTAAGACTAATTAATTGGTGTAGTGTATCACTGTCGCTATGTGAACAGATGTGAGATTAAAGCTGCCGCTAATGGTAGTTAACTTCTTCCAATTGCAATCTAGCCTGCGATTGCAGTGTCCTGTGTTGTTTTGTTGTCTTGGGTTTTGTTTGCTTGCTAGTTGGCTGTATATTACTTAATTGTACCATCAGTTGCTGCGGGTGGTTAAATGTTTTAACTTTTTTTAAGTAGTTGTTGGGAGAAATTGTTACTGTCGGAATAAAGATGCTTCCACTAGCAGAACAAGCGGACATTAATTAATTAATTAGTAGCATAACATAACAGGGAAGGAAACTCCCGTACTACTGTCTACTGGAGGTTGTTTTCGCAGTGAACTGATGAAGCCACGAATTACACTATGCACCACACAAGGAAAATAAGGTATTCCTCTTGTCCGGTAAATGTCTTTAAACTTTCAGCAACGATGTGCCACAAAATTAAGAGAAACTTTTAGCGATGCGTGAGTGGTGTCGAATTTTCTGACCAGCTTGTTGATTTTGCAAAATTGCACGTCGGTTTCAACCGCAAAATTAACAGCGGAGATCAGGAGGCAACGGCAACCCGTT